>RXOD01005347.1:0-14639 GCA_005223375.1 Amoebophrya sp. AT5.2 | reverse complement strand
CCCGGGACATATTTCCTAGGGGTGTTTAGGTGCTGAAGCGAGTTGGGACACAGCATACTATGGAGGAAGGCTTCTGCTCGGGGTCCGAATTAAGGCCCCGGCCCTACGCAGCTCCGGACACAGCTAGCCACGAGACTAGGTGGAGCGAAACGCCCAGCCCGAACTCCTGGAAAAGTGGGACAGGGACAAATTTCGTGTTCATAACGCGTTTCCTTCTCCCTCTCCTTCGTCGACAGGAGGCTCATTTTCTCGACCAAAGTGTCAATCTGCTCCTCGCGAACCTTCTCAAACGACTTCTGCCCATCGCTGTCCGCCGCGGACAAGAGACCACCGCCGTTTTGATGTAGTCCAGGGGCCGCCGTGCTGGTGGTGGAGCCAGGAGGGGCGTTTATGGAGGTGGTGGGGCCAGCTATGGTATAGTGCAACTGGGGGGCGTGGGCAGGTGGTAAATAGGGAAATTCGTGGGGGGCTCTTCCTCTTGCTCTTCGCGAGGGTTTCTCCCTTGGTGGTGCTAGGAAGAGGCTATGGCAGCAAGGCTATGGCAGCAGGAGCAGAAAAGCGAGCATCCTCAAGCAGAAAATCGTTTTTTCGGCTACGGCAGGACTGGACTGCCTCGCAGACTTCTGCGCATTGCGGGAGCTGAAAGTAGACCTTCGGCATGGCCTGGAGCAAGAGCGCGCTCTCCTCCTGCGCGGAGTCTCGCGCCGGGTAGAAGACTTCGGAGCGCCTAGGCCGACGCCCGAGTTCATTGGCTACTTACCATACAGCTGGTCCCCTCAACATAGCGTTTTCGTTCTGCATATTGATGTCGGAGGTGCAGCCGTCGAAGATGCTTTCCGAGACGGAAAAAGTGTGATCGTTGGCAGATGAGGAGCCCCCCCCTGGCGGCGGTGCCGGCGCGCCGCCATTGCGGAGCTTGCGCGAGAGCGATTTTACACGCTCGTCGTACGCCCGACGAAGGGCCTCGTAGTGCGCGTCAGAGCGCGCAAGAGCGAGATCAGTCATGCTGGTTCGATGCGAGAATAATTCAGCAGTGGGCTGCCGGCTAAAGCGATGGCATTCGTGGGTATGAAAAGTGAAGTTCTTCTTCTTGCCGTGGTGGCTTACTAAAACTTATAGATTGACTGTGCCGTCCCCATCCGTCAAATCTCAATCTGAATCTCAGGCGTTCAGAATTATCAGGCCAACTATAATCAAGCACCATTTTGGTTTCTTTGGCGAATATTCGTTCGTACTAAGCTGGGCCCCCGAGCCATTTTTTACATTTTTGTTGTTTTCTTTTATATTGCCACGCACAAGTCTCCTCAAGATCCCTCTCCTGCAGCTTTGACGACGTTTTGTCGGTTTGCGTGTGCTCTCTCCTCGTCGGGGACGGCGCGTAAATCAGAACATCAAGGGCACATCTCAGTGTCGTGGGTCTGGGCGGAGCCGCGATTTTTGACGGAATCAGATCACTGCTTGAATCGTAGGCAGCAACTCCTGCATAGCCAAACGGCATGGATAAGCCGATCGTGGTCCCTCAATCGACACATCGGAAAACTGGTTCATCATCGTCCACAAACATAAGGTGCGCCCAGTGCTATTCAAATCAGTATCGAGTCTCCACATGATGTTTGATCGTGCAGTTTTCCCGATACGACAAAGCGATCAAATCTGTGTACAGAAAGAACGTACAGCTATCAGCATAACTAGACGCATTACACAAATGGAAATTGTGAAGATGAAGCTCCTCGTGGTTCCAAAGCGCCATAGCTGGAATCGCATCCGAAAGAGCTCCTGGCAGAATCAGAGAAGGGACGAGGGCTCAGATGCTCAGTAGATGCGTTCTCGCCGGAAGCTTCCAAAAACTAGGTTATGCAGCTCCAGCTTCCTCGTCGACAGAGGCAGGGCGTCCTCGAACTCGCTCCTCTTCAATCGGACGAATTCTTCATCCAAATTGACTGATGTACCCAAATTGGAATATGAGTTCTAGAAGAAGGGGACGAGCTGAGTCATTACCCGCTGCTACCCGAGCAATCGATGGTAGAGCCAGAGCAGGTAATGGTAGTGGAGGAGTGGCGCTTCAACATCTCCGCGTAAAAATACGATGAAATGAAAATGGTGGCTGCGAAAACGCATCAAGACCGGAAACCTGCAAAGCGCAACTTGTTGCTTCCACTACCACTTCCTATCAAGATAGCATAGTAAGCTCAGAGAGGTACAACTTCGAGTTCGAGTAGTAGTGATGAAAATGGAAGAAACTACCATCAGCTCCTTTGCAGTTCGTCGTCTTCCTTCCACCTAAAGTCAAAACTGCAGTGGGTCGGGAAGGGCGTCGGCGAATCCTATTGCAGCCCCAGGATCCGCATCCTCCGGGGTTGCACTAGGATTCGCCGGGGGTTGCAACCCCAGACTACCTCCGATCCCACATGCGATCAAAATTTAGCTCGTTTACTGTAGCTGTACAGGTACTACTGTAGGTAATTGCTGTTCGAAGTAGAATCTGCAATCTTGAGAACGTCGATCGAAAAAACGCTAAAATTTGATTCTTGATTCAACACGACCAACGCGGGACATTGAATATAGCCTATACAGCATAGCCGCGAAGTAGGGCCGACACGCAGTTGCGGTCCCGCGACTTGGCTCGCAAGCAGGAGCCACGGAACGCTCAGCCTCTGCGAAACTACACGTTACTGTACCTTCTACACCTGGGCGGGAACACCTAGGCGGGTTGCGATATCACCTTGCTTTGTTTCCTTTCTTCACCTACTGACTTCATAAAATTAGCGATAGCATGACGAGCAATTCGTAGTATTTCGGCCAGATAAGTAGAAGCTCCTGCTTTTGGCTACTTCCGTCTGTCTCTGTACAGTTTTAATTTCCGTATCTGCTTAAAAAGTCTGGACCTATCAGGCTGTTCCTGGAAAACGATCTTCGGCTAAAATCGGTTCTTCGAACTCGGAGCTCGTCCGCGGTTCTATCTTCTTTCTCGAGCAAACCTTGTATAATTAGTATCAATCTAGGAATATTAGGATGGTTTAACCAGGGTATTTAGAGTTCTTTCTGTTTCCACCCGCGCCCGCCCATGGGTTACAATAAGTTAGGAGGCGGAATCGGAGGGCGGATCTTTGTCTTTCTCTACTGCTCCCCCCTCTCCACCACTCGCCCCCTGCACTCCCTTTTTTGGCGGTGAATCTTCCTTTTTTGGCGAGACGAAGATCGTTCGATCCATCTTGTTTTTGTTCTTCTTCGTCTCCTTTCCAACAACCACCTCCTCTTTCTCCGACGACAGCTTCAGCGGTTCTTTTTTCGCGGCGAAGGCGGAGTAAATCGCCGGGTTGGACGGGAGCTTTCGCGGGGGCGACGCGGAACCGGACCCGAGCCGGGCTATTCTTGACTTGTTCTCGGCCCCGGAACCGCCGGGGCCCTCGCTGCCGGAACTGCTCGTCGAGGCCGCCCCCGAGGAGGAAGACGAAGAACTCCCCAGCGCCGGCGCTGCCGTGTTGAAGTTGACGCCAGCTGTGCTCGGAACCATGACGCCAGCAACGAGGGAAACTTCCTTTTGTTCCTCCGACGAGATCTGGGCTGATTTTTGGGGTGTAGAAGTAGAAGGGGCCGCCGGGGGTCGCTGCGAGGTGGCGGAGGACTCGAATTGCGCGCCGGTGGAATTCGAATTCGCATTCTGCGAGGGTTTTTTTTCCACCTTGGTCTTGGGCGGGGAGTTGGATCTGGCTTTTTGATCTGCGGACTTTTTATTGTTCGCATTCCCATTCCATGACCCCTTATTCCACTGCTCCCATTCCGCTTGCGTCCACTTTCCGTTGGCTTTGTTGTTCCCATTCGCGCCGGCGGTTCCGTTCGCTTTAACATTGTTTCCATTCGCGCCGTTGTTGTGCTTATGATTGTCCTTAGCCCTAGCATCGTTATCGGCATCACCGCCGCTGTGGTTTTTTCTTGGCAGCGCCGCAGAACCACTTCCGGCAGTGATGCCCAGAAAGGATAGCGTCGTCTGCGCCACGGTGGGTGATCCCTCGGCGGTTTGGGTTTGGTGCTGATGCTGTTGGTGAAGATGATCCCTCGCCCCCCCGCCGTTCTGCTGCTGGTTCGCGATCGCGCTGTTGGACGGAAATGCGCTGGAGGGTGCTGCCATCATGCTTCGGGCAGACGGAGACCTAATTTTTTTTTTTTGATCTATTATTCAGACCTGGGGGACCGATCGCGTCCCTCTCCCTTCTATAATTTGATGACTGTATCTATAGCACTAGCAGTAGTGGAGGCTTATATGATTGTAAATTTGAAGTTGAAGAACAATCTGTCGAGATGATCCGAAGAGCTGCAAGTAGCGTCGGTAGAAACAAATTAAATAAAAATAACGGTAGAGTCTATAAAAGTACGATCCTCCAGCAGCCTCCCTCCGGCGGAAAGCCTGGTTTAGTTGCGCGACGGCGGCTTGGGGCAGCAGCCATGGCGTCTGTTACAGGCAAGCGAGACAGGAGCGATACACACAACTGGGCGTCCTGAGACAGGAGCTACATCATGATTACCATACCCATACACACGACCTTCAGAGCTAGTCTAGTCGCCTAGGTCGTCGAGGTTTTAGTCTCTAGTAGACCACAGACGACGACAGATCTCCGCCCACTCGGACATCGGAGTCGCAAATCTGCAAGTTGCGCGTGCGGAGCAAAAACTCGCCGCGGAGTCAATACATAGCGGTGTTCATCTTCACCAAACAGCAAGGGTTATTTGCTTTCACCCATCGCATCGCTCCTGCGCCTCTCATCCTCCATCGAGGTCATCCTCCCGATTCTTAATTATCGTCGCGCTTCTCTGGGTCTCTGATCTCCAAGTTTGGTCCCAGGGGCACGACCGTCGTAAGCAGCGCCAGCGACTGCAACGAGACGTCAGGTTCGTCCTTTAGGGACATTGTGGGACTCACCAGCTTCCTCTGCTCAAGCAAAAGCTCCTCCAGGGCCCGGGCGGACGCAGAAGTCACCGACCGGTCGGGGTCTGTTGAGTATAGAAACTGATACTTACATCGACGGTCGATGATCTCAGGCTCAGCCATAGCTTCTACAAGTTGAAATGAAAATGAATGTTGAGTAGAGGTGGAGAGGAAGTAATCGATTGAAGTAGGACCTGTGGTCATTTGCATGCCCATTCCGTAGCCCGGATTTCCGGTTCCGTAGCCCCCATTATTAGTTCCGCCGTTATTTATTCCGTACCCTCCCGGGCCCCAGGTGGATGCGGAAGACGTGGTGTTGCTCATCCCTTGCTCCTGATCTTGCACTTGCATATTTCCGCCCATCTGCATCTGCATGTAGTTCTGACTCTGACCACTCTGCATGTTCATACTGTTCATGCTGTTCATCATGCCCATCCCCATCGTGCTGCCGCCCATAATCGATGTACTACTACTTCCCCCTTGAAGATTATACTGGTCCGGCGTCATCTGCATGATCCCGGAAGACGTGGCGCCGCTGCTGCCCGTCACGTAGGGGGACACCATCGACTGCTTGCTGCCGGAGCTCCCGAGATTTCCACCCACAGGCGTCTGGTCAGCAACAGCATTCATGCTCGGGCTCTGCTGCTGATACTGTTGCTGCATTTGCATCTGCTGCAGCTGCAGACTCTGGTGTTGCATCTGCTGCTGCTGCATTTGCTGCTGCTGCATCTGCTGCTGCTGTATTTGCTGCTGCTGCATTTGCTGCTGCTGCATCTGCTGCTGCTGCATCTGCTGCTGCTGCTGCATTTGCTGCTGCTGCATTTGCTGCTGCTGCATTTGCTGCTGCTGCTGCATTTGCATTTGTTGCTGCATTTGCTGCTGCTGCATTTGCTGTTGCTGCATCTGCTGCTGGCCCTGACTGCCTGCTCCCCCCATTCCCACGGACACGACGTTGGGCTGCTGCTGATTGTTGAACGGTGCCGCGGCGTTGTTCATTGCCGATCCATTCCCGGTCCAGTTCGGAACAGAAGCAGCTGAAGGCCCACCCCCGCCACCGCCCATCATCCCCGACGAAGAAGAAGATGACGCACCAAAAACACCACCGCCGTTATAAGAACTACCCATGATCCCTGGATTTGTTGTATTCTTCGAAGAGGAAGACATCGCGCCCCCGTTACTTTGTGCCGACGGCATGCTGAGACCCGCAAGCATCGCTTGCGAGCCCATGCTACTTGGCGGAGCACCAGGGCCGTGGTTCTGGCTTCCATTTGTGGGCGCGGCACCATGAGTACTATGAATTAGCGGAGTTGGCAACCTTGGGCCTACCATCATCACCTTTTGCCTATTTTTTACTGCCTGGGTTGTCATGCTCGCAAGGTGTAGGTGGCGGCCTGATGGGTTACACTCCCCCATTCCGCTGAGCCCATTCCTGCATATCACTTGTCACTGCACTTTTTCCCTCCTGGACCCCGTCACTTTTTTCCACTTGCTGCCTAGTTCTGCTAGGAACCGGCCTAGACCTTACACTAGCAGCACAAGGAAGCAAAAAGTGGCACGACTGCCTCGGGTCTACTGCGCAGAAAAAGGTGACGGAGCAGGTAAGAAGAAGGTGCCGGAAAACGGGAGGTAAAAAGAAGAGGAAGAATGATGCAAAAAGTTGTAAGGACAGAGTGAAGCAGCTGGTGACCCACTCAGTGAAGCAAAAGGTGAAACCCAGGACCCAAGGTTGTGACTCCTGATAAACCATGAGTACTATGAGTATAGCCACCCCCACCTCCTCCGAACTGCTGCTGTTGTTGCTGGATGTTGTGGGTATTCGTAGTCGTAGTCGTATTCATGTTCATGTTCCCCTGATGATACCCACTTGACGAGTACCCCATCCCCAGTTGCAGGGCGGCTTGCTGCATCTGTCCCTTGCCGTGCGACCGCTTGTTGTTTGTGGTGGTCAGTTCACTGGTGGCGGAAATCACGGACTGGCTATCGGTGATTGAAGAGGAAAAAGACGTATTCAGCGACTGGGGACCGCTGGTGGACGAGCCTTCGATGTGATCGATCAGCGAGATGGACATGGAGCAGCATTTCTTTGATCATAGTTTGTCAGAAGGACAGCACTGGCAGCCGAGAATTCATTTGGATTATAATATTTTTCATGGCCGCTATCAGAAGGAGAAGCTGCGAGAACCTACTTTAATTATGTAAGAACTGCGCTGTAGTACTGTTGTAGAAGAACACAGGCTGCAGAGCCTTATATCAATCATACCTTGATGGGGCAGAGGCTTTCCCGACGATTGAAATCGTTTTTCCGACTTGTTCTGCCGCGTCGTCCACGACGCTGGATCGTGGCGGTAGTTGTTGGCGTTCTGATAATCGTCGGAGTTGTACGGATTCTGGTGCTGGCTATGCTGTTGCTGGTAACCACCGCCCTTGTTGCTGTAATTGCTGCCGTATCCACCGCCCTTGCCGGACGAAGATCCGGCTTTCATCCCAACATGTCCGCCCTTGCCATTCTTGCCACCCAGACTCGCGTTGGCGTTCCACTGGCCTCCAGTATGCTGCTGCCACTGAGACTGTGACTGACCGCTCTGGCTATGATTTTGCCCATCGTAGTACGAGGAATCCAACGAGTGATTCTGGCCATCGTAATGCGCCTGTGTTGAAGCAAGTAGAAGATGAAAGAATTCGAGAAGATGGAAAAGCTATACTAGTAGGTAGCTAGCCATACCACGATGTTTGATCGAGAATAAAAAGTCGAAAAAACACCTCTGAGTCAGTGCATTAGCATTCGTTGCATGAGAGCTACAGCGTTTCATTTCCGCTGATTTCAACATTCTGCGAGTACTTAACTTCTCATCAGTCGTGATTAGCGACGTTGTTCGCGATACGTAAATCTATCACAGCGAATCAAATAAGTACCTGCTGCCTCGTCGACGAGGGTTGTGAGGACCCTTGGTGCCAGTTTGGCGTTTGTTGATGCCGGCTTTTTGTTTCCTGCTCGCCGGAGGACGAAGCTGCCCCAGAAGCGGAACTCACGTTACCTGAAGATTTCCGAGTACCGTGTCTTTGGCATTCATAGCTACTTTTTTTTTACCACCCGTCCTATCCTCACATCGTCTTCGTCGGACTTACGACTATTTACCTGAGGTGGACTCGAGCGCGGAGTCACGATTGGTTTTGCCGCCCGCCGAAGTAGTATCTTCCAGATCCGAGGACTGCGGCTGAAGAGTCGGAGCAACTGTTGCTACGTCCGCCTTCGAGGAAACAGTCGGAACACCGACTCCGGACGCGCCCGCCGTCAGAACCACGTCGGCCATCTTCTTGCGGGATGGTCTCTTCTCTACTGATTCGCAGCCATTGATATTGATTGTTCGATCTATATTTATTCAAAAGCGATTTTCATCTCTCAACGCTCACTATGTTCGCTCAGATATCAGCTTCCAACTCCATCTTTCTCTTTGGTGTGCCTTTGGCTATGTCACTCTTGCTCTTCGCCCTCTTCCTCGCTCAGCTCAGGCCGAGAGCGAGACCGACATAGTGGTAGTGATCGAAACAACGGTCTAAAGCGACAAGATGTGTTGAACGATACAAATCAGCATCCACATCCTTCGTGGCAGCTGCTCCTTCTCGTTCTTCATCAACAATCGATTTCAGCGAGTTTCGTTTGCAATTGCGTTTGTTTGCGCGGCGTTTTGTTGAGCTTGTTCAAGCCCAGCAAGGAGGTTACAGTAGTTACGTCCACCCTGTGCTTCTCTGGACTCTGGCTCTGGCACTTTTACCTTTATTTACTCGTTCCTCCCCGATTCCGATTGTCGGTTCGCGATCGCGATTCCTTATCTTTTGCTTGTTCCTATTCCTTTAATGTAGAACACGACTGTCAGTACAACTTTTTCGTACAGTGAATTTGCATCTGCATACTCATGCGGCGACCATCGAAGCTTTCACTGGATTTTTTTGAGCGTGACGTCGAAGATGAGTGCTGCGTTCCTTGGGATTTGGGGCGGGGCGCCGCGGGAGCCGTAGCCGAGGTGGGCCGGGATTAGAAGTTTGCGTTTCTCGCCGACCTGCATATCGCGCACACCCAAATCCCAGCCCTTAATCACCTCGCCCATTCCCAGCTTGAACGGAATCGTGCCGTTGTCGAACCTGTACGATGAAGAAGGTGGGTGGATTTCCATTTCGTCCATTTCCCTGATTCTTCGGGATATCGGGACCACAAGCACGTGCACTTCTCAAAGTCAAATTGAAAATGACATAGAAGAACTAGAACACCAAAAATCAGACGAGTAGTAGTAGTACCTCTTCCCATTACTGGCCAGCCGTCCGTCGTACGCCACGGTCACTTTCCGCCCCGGCTTCGCGCACTCCCCGCTTCCTCTTTTGTAGATTTCTACTTTCAGGCCCCCCTGCAGGGTCTTCTTGATGGGCGCCTGCGACAGATCTCCAGCACTCTGTTTTTCCAGCTTCTGTTTTTCCACCTTCTTCTGTTCCTCGAGCCGCTTTGCCTCCTCGGCGTTCTTCTTTTTCAGCTCGGCGGCCTTCTTCGCGGCTAGCGCCGCCTCTTCCTCTTGCTTCTTTTTCTTCAGTTCCATCTCTTGCTCCGCCTGCTGCTTCTTCAGTTCCGCTTCCTTCTTTTCCTTCAGCTTTTTCGCTTCCGCGACCTGTTCGCTTCGCTTCTTGGTGACGGCGTCCTTGCGCGCCGCCAGGTCATCACTGGTTGTAGATCCGGGAGAGGCGGTGGCCGACTCGGGCGAAGAGCAAGAGCTACCTGTGGCAGCGAGCTTGCGCTTTTTCGCGACCGGCTCGAGTTGCGGTTCTTCGGAGGAGTCGTCATCCTCGTCCTCGTCCCCTAGGAAGCTCTGACGGTTCCCGATGACGTGCACCTTGCCATTGCCGACGACGGTAAATTCCACGGATTCGGTGTCGAACTTCAAATCGAGAGGAGCGTTGGGCTTCTCGCCGGTCAGCGTGGCGATGCAGAATTTTTCGGAAAATTTCTTCGAGTCCTCCCCCGTGGCGTCGGCCGTGCGGACGAACCTTTATTGTTTGATGATTCAGTTTGGGATCTTGATGGGGCTGCTCAGAAGCTAGAGGAACGGCGTGCTGAGCAGGCCCATGATTGATGACCACGTCGCGGTGGTGCATACTGTACATTCAAAATCAAATCGGTATTAATTTATTTTATCGGTATGAATTTAAAAGAAGAAATACAATCGCGCTTGGCTCCCGGCGATAAGGGTCGCCTTCTTGAGCCAGAGGCAAGCGACGTCGAGATCCGCCGCGAAGGTCTCTTTCTCCGCAACTGCAAAGCCGAAGAAATTCATTCTGATTCTTATTCGATAGCTATGAGTCTTAGGGCTATGGTAAGTGGATGAAGATGATGATGAGAGCAGTTGTCTCTAGTGTGTTGGGCTGCTCGATGCTCCGTATGGTAACGACCTGCGCATCGATGGTCTGAAGAATCGAAAGAGTAGAGCCGATCGGCTTGTTCATGATCCAGTTGGAGCCGATCTTCTGAAGCTCATCACGACATTGATCACGATGCACGATGACGTTGATCCATTCGTTGTTCCATTTCATCCATGATCTTGATCTATTGGCATTGCTGGGGAAAATATTATGTTCGCCTCCGACCATTTGAGTCAGCGATGCCGATGCGGTCGGTCATCGATTATGATCCACGAATCGAAGACCGCCCGCATCGGTGACTGAAACCGTCGGTAAGTGTAACTAAGTGTAAGAACTCCCAGCGGTTCATCATCGTAATCGTACCGCCCACAAGCAGAACAATCTGGGAATCGCACCTATTCCTATGTATACCAGATCAGCTCGTTGAAGAAGATTAAAAGAACGTGGGGACAGAACGGCAGCAGGGAACCGTAGATGACGCAGTTCGGGGGGTTTCAGCTTCGGGTTCCAAATTCATTCTGCCTATCATGTTGGGGGCAGCTTTCAAAAAACTACATCCGAGGGTAGGTTTCAAGAACTCGACGTAATGTAGGTTTCAACTCTCATGTACAAAACCCTGATATTGGGCGTCCAAAACGATAAAACAGTTTGGGTTTGGCGTTCTCGTTTCTTTTCATGCGTAGCTTTTGTTTGCGTTTCTATGCAGCTCCACCTGGTAGGTTCTGCTCATCAATGAACATGTACATGTTGAAGTGTTGATATTATACAAATTCAAATTCAAATTATCACCAAGAAATAGAAATAAGTTGCGGCATAACTATGCATATGATCATGTGGCCGTACTCCAACTTGATTCACTTTCATTGCCTCCGAGCAGGCACACGAGGACAGGGAGGCTTTCATCATCTCCTCAACTTTTGCAACTACACCCGCGTCAACAGCAGACAGCAGTTCCTCAGCGGCAGCACCCGCCGTCGTCGGAATCTTTCGATTTGCCAGACTCTTCCGATTTTCCAGATTCTTCCGATTTTCCAGATTCTTCCGATTTTCCAGATTCTTCCGATTTTCAAGATTCTTCCGGCTTCACCCCACCCTCCACCGCACAGGAATTCTTTCCCCACGCGGCCCACGAACACCCGCCTTGTACCGCAGGATCCCGTTTGTTTTCGTGACATAGCATGCCATGACCTTTGCGCGGTCATGCTTGTTGAAATCCTTGACCGCTTCTGGAATGATTTTCATTTTTTGTTTTGTATTACGTATTTTGAATTTTTCAATTCCATGACTGTCGGTGTACTCCATGTGACGCAGAGGTGGGGCACCCTCTGGTGCACCACCTGCTGCTGATATCAAATCCTTTCCTCCGATCCTCTCGAAGCTGCAGATCCTAAGGGGCTAAATCCTAACCTGATCGTGATCAGGATGAATCTGCATGCTGTTCAGACCTTTGATGACATTCATGCTAATCGTTTCCACGACAGTGAAACGAGTACGAGAGTGGTAGGATCGACAAGCCCAGGGGCTTACTGTGTAGATTGTGCGTGTTCACCGCTAACATTCTCGTTTCACTTGAGCCAAAGGCTTAGAGGGAGTAAACTCTAGCGCGCATCTTCTCCCTACAAAACCATGACCAACCTCAAGACGGAGCTGCCCGAATTCAATGGGCAAACCGGGACGAGCTGGCCGACCTTTGTCTGGCGGATCAAGGCCCTGCTGAAGGCGAAGGACCTCGAAGAGCTGTACGAGGCTGCCGTGGGTGGTGACCAAACTGCCTGGGATGCTGCCGTCACGGCTGAGAAACTCAAGGAGTGGAACGGCGTCACCGGGCATGTGCTGTCGCGTTTGTCTGGGGAGGCTGAAGTGCTGGTGCGCACGAAAAACGCGACGGAGCTGCACACCATCCTGGATGTGCTTCAGACGAAGTACAACAGCCGCGCCGCCTCGTCGCGGTTCAACGTCCTGTCTTCGGTCCTGACGGGCGGGCGCAAAAAGGGGGAGACCCTGGACGAACTTGTGGGTCGCAAGTCCTCGGAGGTCAACGACAACCTCGGGGGGGCGGTGACGGGGCAGGAGTTGATCCTGTATGGGTTCGCCCAGGCCCTGTCTCCGGCGTCCAAGAAGATTGCTGCCCCGAGCCTTGCCAAGAGTGAGGGTCTGGAGGAACTCGTGGCCACCTTGCGTGAGCACGAGGGCATGAAGGGCAAGCAGTCGGAGCACGATGAGCATGCGTTGTTGGCGTTTGCTCAGACTTCCCAGGGGCAGAAGGCTCTGCTGGGCGCGGGTTTTGCGTCATTCCACCGCGGCACACTGACACTTTTGCTACAACAAGTACAATCGACTAGTCTGTCGCATGAAATTCATATCAGCACCCCATGGCTTCCGCTTGTCTGGCTCATCAGCATGATTCCGCCCAAAGTCGATGAAGGAGGTGGAGGCTGGGATTCTTTTGTAATAAAGTAAAACAAAGTTATGTCAGGCTCATGGGAGGAGTTGCGAGCTTCGAACCTCGCGCACACTGCACTAGATGAGCTCTAAAAAATGCCGTAAGCTACTGCTGCAGCCAAGCCCGGGTTTGAGTGTCGTTGCTTGTTGATGAGCACCGGCCTAAACCGTCAGCCGAAGCGTCGGACCAGCTCAAGCTTGCGCAACATGCCGCAGCAGGATAAGGCATCGAATGAGCCGGAGGGGCCTAGCGGTAGCGCCTGTAGCAAACTGTATACAAAGTCATACATTTAATATTTTTTAATACCTCTACCTCAATGGCTATGGCACACTGCGACTGTCACTTTCGGATTTGGTGGCTTTAGAAGTAGAAATACCAGCATAAGTACCTTGCGAAGACAGCAGCGCGTCGAATGTTTCCGCGTAGTCGAGGACCGCTTTGATCTTGGCGTCGGCAGTGCAGCACACGCTTTTGTACTCGTAAAGCTTCTCGCTGCACTCTTTGTCTGTGCAGGAATCCTTCTTTAGGCACAACTTCTCTCCCTTAGTTGCCTTGCCCTTGGCCTTGAAGTAGGAGGTCGTCTTTGGGCGGAGTGCTGCTGCTGCTTTCGCCTTGGCTTGTTCCAACATCACAACTGAGTTCATCGTCCACCCTCCATCAGCGTCAGCATCAGCATCTGCTCTTGATGTTCCAAGCCGTGCTTCGACCAGAAAGCCGCCGTCGCCAGCACCCAGCACATACAGATAGGCGGCAAGCAGCCGAGCAAAAGCGGTCTGGGTCCGGGCGACCGCCATTCTCATTCTTTTGCTATTCCTTAACCTTATCCTTTCTTTGGTGTGCTAGTCATCCAAGCAGAAACGAAGTGAGCGCGCTTCGTCCTGTACATCTGGTGGAGGGGCAGTTCACAAGAAGACTCATCATTACCATTGCCGCAATCACCCACGCAACGTGACGACCCCGTAATGACGCTCCCCACCATGCACGCGCCCCCGCGACCGAGCAAACCCACGACAGAGCAGAAGATGTGGCCTGACACGACAACGCTGCGCAAGAAGTCCCAACGATCTTCATCTTGAACGCCCAGCAAGGACACGAAGTTAAACTTAAAGTTAAACGTAGCAACTAGAAACAAAGCATCACGAGTCCTCTGGGTCGGGGAAAGAGGAAGTGCTGCTGCTTCGGTGAGACTGAAGTACTTCCTCAGGACGTGCAGCTGGTCGAGCGCGCGCGCCTCAGCAGAAGAGTCAATTTTTCAAAGTAGCGAACTCTTGGCGTTCCATCGTATAATAACTGAGTCCGTCCACCCCTCACGCATCTGAGTCGGATGTGGTTTGCAGCTTTCAAAAAAACTGCATCCGAGGGCAATAGGTTTCAAGAACCAACTCGACGTAATGTAGGTTTCAACTCTCATGTACAGAGCCCCGATAAATATAGATATTGGGCGTCCAAAACGATAAAACAGTTTGGGTTTGGCGTTCTCGTTTCTTTTCATGCGTCTATCCAGCTCCACTTGGTAGGTTCTGATCATCAGTGAAGAAGTGTATGAAATTATACAAATTGTCAAGAAATAGAAATAAATTCCAGTACTTATGATCTTGATCATGTGGCCGTCGTGCTCCAACAACTTGATTCACTTTCATTACCTCCGAGCAGGTACACGAGGACAGGGGGGCTTTCATCATGTCCGCCAACCGGGAGGAGATGATGCCTCCCCGCAAGTTCATGAAGATTCATTCAGTCGTAGAAATTTTTGCAAATACACCCGCGTCATCGTCAACATTAGACACCACCTCCTCGTCCCCGCCGTCTTCCCCGCCTTCCACGCCGCCTCCGGCGGCCTCGCCCTTTCCCTCGGCACCCTCCGCGCCA
>RXOD01005346.1:0-14644 GCA_005223375.1 Amoebophrya sp. AT5.2 | reverse complement strand
ATAAAATACAAGTAGCCATCAGCAGATAGAACGACATGAAGAATTTGCGCTCGCCTGCCGATCCCCGGCGCAACTCCAATCGTTTTAGTTTTGTGCACAGACAGCTACAGCATCCATTGATTCTGGAAATAAACATAGCGGCCTCAGTATGTCGGTTCTTGGAAAAGTTTATACTCATTTTCATTCTACATCTACTGCGTTCGTCGAGGAACTGCCAGCATCGGAACCAACTGCGAATTTCCGGAAAAACGATTTCATGGAATGTCGCACGCAGCAGGTCGCCATACTAGCATAAAATGCAGTTGCAGCAAGAGCAATTGCAAAAATCGCGGCGAGTGGTTTTAATCGAATATACAAGGTCATCAAGGACAGCATCATATCGGTCGTTGTCGTTGTCGTTAGTGATACTACTGAAAGCATAGAGACAGACGCAGACCTCATACCGACGGTGATCCTGCGTGGACGTCAGAGGAGGCCGGAGTGACAGTCACTCCGTGGACCCAATTGTTCCTAGGATTGCAATCGAGTCAAAATGTTGTATGTTGCTGGGACCGCATCAACAGTCAAGGACGAAGAAGATTTTCATGAAGCAGCGTCGTTGGAGAGAGAGTTCTAGATGCGTGTGGCTGCAAGGATACACATCCAAAGCCACACGCTGAGCAATGACCCCGAGGATAGCCACCTGAGCGCGCTCCTCATAGAGATGCTCGGCCAGAAGCCGCCACTGCTGGAGATGCGTTCGCACGGAAGCAGTCACCTGTGGTAAAAGCACAGGCCCGCAGCCGTTCTTCCGAGCGGAGCACTCACTGGACGAGCCGTTCTACGTGTACGTTCCGGCGTCCACACTGAAAAGTATCGGCATCGAGCTGGACGAAGATGGCAGTCGTCACGGGGACCAGTGGATTTTTGCCTCCTAAGGAATAGGAAACTCAGCATCAGTATAGTACTGGCTATAGAGACGCACAGTCCCTAAATCTAGTACGCGAAACAAGACCATCCTGCGCTTCACAGACGAAGACGTCACTCGCGACATACACGCATCATAATCGCGCAGGAAGAAACAACTCTCAGCGTGCGCGCGCGTGGAACAGTTGTTGTGAAACTTTACAACAGAATTCCGCCCTGCGCGGTTCAGGAAGAACCACGTGATTAATTTAGCTTGTGGTCGTCAGGAATGGAATCAATTTGGCTTTTGATGTCATCAGCAAGCTGTGGTCGTGCTTCTGATTTCTCAATCAATTCAACGTATTCGGTTCGGGTGCTCACGGACAAGAATCAATGAAAGCAGGAACGAATGTCAGATAAATGCAAGAAGGCTTCATCGTCGGAGGGCAGATTTTTGGCTCTCTTCGGAGGAGGCTTGGCGAACTTTCTTCCTTCGCAATGTCAGTCTCAGTTGCGTGCTTCGAGCCCCACCGTCACTCAGGACAGCTTCAGGGAAATCATGAATCAGCGTCTGTCCATCTCCATTATGAATGCAGCCTCTAGTACTAACTTTGGCAGGATCGGCGTTTATCAGCCTGAAAGAACCCGTTAGTAAGTACGTCAGCGACTACAGTCATCAAATATATAAAAGAACTTTAGGTTTAGGACAACTTCAAATCGTCGTGATTGAGTTTCACCTTCCTTGTTGACTACGCAAGCTTCTTCCTTGTTGCTTCCAAGAAAGACAGTGACAGACACGCACATAGTACTTTGGATCTAAGTAAAGCAGCTGCCGAGTTACTGAAGGCCGTCTGTTTGTTTTAACTTCTTCTTGTACCTGCCAAGTACATTAAATGATGGCCGTCCTCGCAACTTCATCAAGTGCTCTGAGCGAGAGTCCGCTCGAGACCACGGGGAAAAGTGAATCAGCTGCGCACGAAGTGGTCGGGAGCAAACGCATTTGCATTGCGTGTCGTCCCTTTCCGGTACTGAATGCAGCGGGCAATACGCTGTTGACCATCTCTCCGACGCCGGGCGAGATCCTCACTCTGCGCTCGCTGAAGGAATTGACTTCGAATGTTTCTCAAAAAAAGCAGAAGTACGGCGTAGGCTTCGTAATATCAGTCGGCACGAGTGGGAGTGGAGAAACTGAAACTCTGCCATTGGACTCGGAATTAGATGAAGCAGGAGCAGCATATAGCGACCCTCCAACAAGTATAACAAATGGAGGAAGCACCTCTGGAATTGGAAATCCGCACTCCCCCTCGCCGTCAAGCCGGACGAACAGGACAGCGAGCAATGAAGCGGCGGCCTCTTCGATTGCAGAAGTTCTTCGCGACAGCAGTCTGGAAATGATTTTCCTCGGCCAAGCTGACGATGCAGACGCTGGCGTCCACAAGATTGAGTTTATCACCGCACTGTATGATTCACGGCCAAAGTCCTTGCTTAGTCGTCTCGCGGCAGCGACAATACAAGATAGGAACGA
The DNA here is from genome assembly GCA_005223375.1 of Amoebophrya sp. AT5.2. Classification (NCBI taxonomy): domain Eukaryota; class Dinophyceae; order Syndiniales; family Amoebophryaceae; genus Amoebophrya; species Amoebophrya sp. AT5.2. The sequence goes on along the minus strand of RXOD01005346.1, from coordinate 12,234 downwards.
AATCCTGGACCATTGCACGTTCGGCACCTCCCACGGCTGCCATGACGCTAATTACCAGTACAGCCAAAACGTCCGTCCTTCACAGAAGGGCATAATCGATGAAATTCCCACAGTATATCCAGAATACGCGTCGGACCGCGAGTTTCTCGAAGAAATTGCGCGGATCTTTGGCTGGGCGTGGCGCGGAGTTGCGAGTTTTGGGAGGGTCGGTCCTTCCCCAAGCGTGCACCTCTTCGGGTATGACGAAGAAATATGGCTTGCGGCAATTCGAGTGCACCCTCTCTTCCTGCAGTTCGCTCCAGAAGTCGTGCGCAGCAACAGGTCCATCCTTCAGGTCGCCGTCAAAGAAGATTGGCGAGCCCTTCAGTTCGCGCCCGATGCAGTCCGCCTCCACGACAAATCTCTTGCCACGCTCGCGGTTGAGCAGGGTAGCGGCTGGGCTTTGAGATTTCTGGAGGACGGGTTATGCGGACAGATCTGCCTCTCCAACTGCTCGCTTGGCCTTGGTGCGGCAATTAATAAAGCAAAAGCACCAGGCTGACAAAGACAAAGTCAAAGAGACAGCCTCAAAATCAAACGTTACTAGACCACTTCCACTTAGTATGGAATCATATTAGGTTGAGGTCCACCTGGTTCAAGTGACCATGGCTAAAAATCGAAAACCATGGCGTGTAGCAATTGCAAGCTGCAGCTGCTGCTTTGTAAACTTCTTCGCTTCCGGTTTCCGCCCCGTCCGGGACACACGCTCGGAATTCTATGGAGTAGAGAGAGTGAGCAAAAATTGGGGGTCCCCCTGCCAAGCATTAAGATTTCGTGGCTTTTAGGCGAGCTTAGGCCCAGGCCAGTGCGAGTCTAGGCTGTCCTCAGCAAATGCCTCGTCATGGCTGTGTGGATCGGTTGGTCGTTTCTGTCCCTTTTTCCTTCAAAAGACATGTGAGTCTGGTTCTGTTCAGGTAGACCGTAGAACAAGCTCCTGTTAAAGAATGGACCAACACCAGTGCTGGGGCTGGGCCCATGATTCGTAAAAAGAAGGCGTTGCTGCACCACAAGCACAACGACAGCTATAGTACCAAGGTAATCTTATTCCTATCAGAATCAGCTGCTAAACACTACGTAGTACAACAAGTAGGGTGCTTTTGTATCAAGAAACACATGAAAGAATTTCATGTGCTGTAAATCATGTAAGTTTGCAGTTGCAGAAAAATTGTCCTTGTAAGACAGCCCGTCTCCAAAGACGCAGACTTGATCCAGAAGGCCGTTGCGCACAAGCCGTGGGCAGTCCAGTATGCCGACTCCAAGACCCGAAAGCGGCCTGAAATTTTTTGGACGCTGATCAACGGCGGTCACGCCCTTCTGGCGCTGCAGTTCGCTGCATCCGGGGCAATGTGCGACCAGGAGGACTTGGTTCGCGCTGCTGTGCAGAAAGACGGGCTGGCATTGGCCTTCGCGTCGATGAGAATGCGACGAGATCTGGCGATCGTGCGACTGGCAGTTCAGGAGAATCCGTACAGCATCTACTTTTGCCACAACCCCGACTTCCGCCAGGATCGAGAGCTCCTCCGTCTCGCCCTGAGAGGCGGGCCCCGGTGGCAAAAGCCTGAACGGATGCCAGCATGGTTTGGGAGACAATGCCCCAGAGTGGTAAACTTCGATGGTGTAGCAGAAAGCGATTCTCTCCACGTCGATCTCTACTCAATGCGCTACAAGTACAAGCTTTGCGACGGACCGCGAAACGACCTCCCGCTTGGGTACTGCACTAGTCCTGAGAACCTCGTTTTTTCTCAGATGCAGATCACGGGGAAACATGATGGGGGACGCAGGAGGAGACACCTTGAAGAAGATGCGGAGTTGCTCCGGCTTGCGGTGGATCGTTGCGGTACTTGGGCGCTCAGGTTCGCTAGCGAGTCCTTGCATGACAATGACGCGGAGCTTGTGAAGGCGGCGGTTCTACACGACATCAGCGCCTCGCACAATGTCGTTGAAACGCGCCTCGCAGAAGATCCGCGTTTCCTCAGCGACCTTGTTCGCAGCGGTCTGCGGCTCGACTGCATGCCTCCGGACTACTCCCATGGGAGTTTCTTATACATGTTGAGCCGTGATGCGATACGATTCCACGTCTACGCGCGGTGGCGTCCTCAGGACGAAAAGTGGTTACGGGCAGCGCTGACGTGTCCGCTCGAGGTGATCCATGTCATCAAGCCCAAGCATTTGAGGACGCTCTCGTTTGCAAAATCGCTGGTAAAGAAAGACGGCCGTGTGCTTCCCTTCCTGCCGAAAGAGCTTCGTGATCGCAAGGACGTCGTGGCGCTGGCGCTGGAGTCAGACCCAAACGTCCTGTGGCGGCGGCTTCCGTACGAAGCGGAGTGTGAAGAGAACGCCACTCTTGATGATGCTGGCTACGAGGAACGAGTTTTGTTCCGGCCTTTGACCGCCAGGTCGGCCCGTGGTGGAACGGGGCGCGTGAACGCGTTGCGGTACTACAACGAAAACGTCCTTCCCTTTCAGAACAAGACCTGCGACCGGCTCTTCACGGAGTGCTACGACAACTTCTTCCGCATCGATTTCGGTCCAGGGGACCTCGAGGAAGCCAGAAAAAGCAACCCGGACGAGGGGCCGCCGTGCTTCTTCGTGATTGATGATCTTCGGCACGACGCAGAGCTGCTCACCAAGGCCATCCTGAAAGGCGCGAAGAGACGGATCGCAGACCTTTTCGTCGCATTGCCGCACTTGGTGTCGGCCGACGAAAGTGCGCGATGCGAACCTGTGCCTGCGACCACTTCCATGGTTGGGAGGTTGTTCGACGTCGCTGTCTGTACCGGTGCAAACACGGAAGGAAAGATCGCATCTGCCCCCGCTGCTGCGCGCGAGGACGGTGAAAGCCCTTCTCTGGCGCCCCAGGATGATCAAGCGACCGTGGGAGCCGTGGTGGAGCACGCATTGGGCAGCTTTGCAGGTGATTGGGGCACCCTTCCGCCTTCGTGGAAATGGCGCAAAAGTGTCCTTCGGGTTGCGCTGCGGTGGTGGCCAGCGCCGGACGGCGTGCGCACATACCGACTAAGACGCGTCTCCGACTGGCGTCGCGAACGTTTGATACGCTATTGTTAAGGGTGGCCGAACTCGATAGACATGGACGAAAGCATTAATACGAAGGACGCACAGCAGTCGGAAGCAGGATTGTTGCACTACGACATGCTTGCATAGTCCAATCCGGATCGCGATCGACGAAACATTTACAGGAACTAGGCGAAAGAAATTCGGCGACGAAAGTATCATATCTTTCTAATGGAGAGACCACGGGGGCAGGAGCTGTTGAAGTGGTTACTGAAGTAGTTTGATATCTCAGCGGAATCGGAGGCGTCGCTTTAGATAATCGCTGCATCGCCACCGCTTTTTTTGTATTCCCTCTCTTGGCCTACGCAACTGTACCACATCTCTACCTTTAGCGTGAGAAGTAGCAGTCCAGTACCGTCCTCGTAACCGGCGTTAGAAAAGAGGTCTTGGGCCAATTCTAGCACGGCTTACTTTAAGTACTTAGACGTAGTAAAGACTTCTAAGACCTCCGCGTCCGCCGTCCAAAATCAAGGTTATCTGGGGGGTCAGCAGGCTGACGCCGGCACACGCTTTGCGCGCGAGCGCGTCGAGGTTCAGTAGGTAAGATTAATGTAGACAACCAGCTACGGAGCTCGGCCAACCTGGACTCTTCTCTTCCCGCGTTCGATCCGTTGGTGATAGTGCAAGAGTTGCAGAAAGACTCCTTGTGCGACGCTTGGCAGGATCCCGAGATCGTTGGTCTGTGCATCGATATTTCCCCCGAGTTATTTCACTTTCCAGCCGTGCACGAACACATTTTGACGAACAAGTCGAAGACCAAGGAATGCGTGCGGCGCAGCTGGGGATTCGCTATGTGCTTCTTCTGCAGTCTCTCAAAGTACGAGCCGGCGTACCTGTTTTCGCTCCTCGACGCGGATGATTCTGGGTTAGACACGGAAGATTCTGGGTTAAAAAGTATAATTTTAGAAGCAGCCTCTACTACTGGAGAAGGAACACCTGGCTGCGAGGAAGACGAAGAACCACTAGTGCAACGCCTGCCGTCAAGCCAGGTCTTCGTGGGCGACCAAGTTGAGAGCGACGAGTCTGAGCCGATGAAGGACGCGTTTCCCGAACGCGACTTGACCGAAGAGACCCCGCACCCGAGGACTACGACAGCCAGCAACCCCATGGTGCAGACTGAGAGCGAACAAAAGCACAGGACGATCAGCATCCACCTCCGCCTTCGCCTTCACGTTGTTTTTAATAGGGCCACGACGTCGACCTCGACCGTCTGTGAGACCCCCACCTCCACCACCCCTGGCTTACTACCCGACTCAGAGCCATGGAACGATAAAGACTGGGAGGTTGAAATCTGCGGCACCCGGTACACATACAATGAATTGCGGGAAATGGCACTCGTTGCGATCCAGGACAACTACGAACACTATTTGCTGAGGCATCGCTTTCCTGTGAAATACGAGGCTCCATGCGAAGGCGAGGACTTGGACTTGCCGGGCCAGTATGAGGAAGAAAGCGTCGGGCCGCTTCGTGTCTTTAGCGTGTTGCCGGAGCGACTGCGAAAAGACCCTACCGTGGCGAGGGCCGTCCGCGAAGCTTATCCGCGCGCTCTGCGCTACCATTCGGCGCAGTACTTCTACACGTCACCACCGGCCGGCGTTTGTTACCGCGGGCGCGGACACGCATATTGCGCAGACATGATTCGAGTTCCGGGATGATCTTCATCACGGCGAGCAAACCCATTTGATTGAGCGTCACGGACACACAACAATAGCCGCACAACAATGAGACGAAAAGAACGAAGGTTCCGGAATAAGGCAGTCTTGGATGATGAATTATGTATGCCTATTAGTAAGTAGATAAACGTGGGCGAGCAACACCAACAGCAGCCGCATAATGAAATATCGCCGAAGCCGAGGTGAGCTTTGCATTTTATTTGCTCGACCGACGTCCACGTTGACGTCAGGTTGCTCGACATCGGGAGCGGCACCGCGCCGCTGCCGGAGGATCCTTCTGTTATTTTTATTTTTTACAGCAAGTTTTGTATACTATAGATACAGCATCAGCACTTTGCGATTCATCGGTTCCCCCGGTTCGCTGACAGCGGTTTCCCCGGTTCGCAGACTTTGAAGAATTGTATTTGTAACAGCGTCCAAGCAACTTGCAACTACACCATCAGCACCTGCACCAACTTCTGGTGCTCACTCATACTAGGAGAGCTGCATGCGAATGGAGAACATCGCGGACGTCGAGCCGAAAGCTATATCTATATCTAAATACAGTATACGTACAGTTTGCTAAACCTTCATCTAAAGTTAGTATGTTGGGCCTAAGCCTATGGCTACACTGACAGCTGTGCTGCCAGAGGGAGAGGTCGGCGCGATTCGAAGTTTATTCTGGATAATTCATTCTCGGCTCCAAAAGCATGCTAGCCCTAGCGTATCGAAAAGCTACAACTGGAAAAAAAGTAAGTAAGCTAGATCGCCCCTCTCTATTTTCCCGCCTGCTCCCACTACGATCTCACACGCAGTTGCATAGCCAACGCTTGCGATTCAGATTCTTGCAGCAATTACGAAACAAACGTGTCTTCTACGGGGTGAGTTTTGAAACTGGCCGCGCCAATCCAATCGCTCTCTACTGGCAGCGGTTCCCCCGGGTCGTTCTCGTCGTAGACTCTGAAAAATACCTGATTTGCATACGCTAAGCTGAGACTGGAGATGGCTTTTCCTTCTGAATGCTCCCAGAAATGCTGGGAAGACATAGAAACGACACTCACAACACATACGCAAACTGAGCTGGTGTTGGTTTCGAGATATCTTTCTGTTCGCAAAAAATGCAGCAATTGCAAAAATGGCGGCGAGTGGTTTTACTTAAATCGAACATACTTACAAGATCAACAAGGACAGCATCATATCGGTCGTTGTCGTTGAAGCTCTCGTGTTCCCACAACGAACCCGACCGGTCGGTAGTGCTGGGCAAGAACATCCTCACGACCATAGGAGAACTGGAGGTAGAAGAACCCGACTGCGAGGATGGTAAGAAAGAAGTATACCTGATGCAATCCTCTTTTTCGGGCCTCGGTATTGGCACTGTGGCTGGTGGCAATATGAAAGTTGGAGTTGGTCCTGCGTTCTCTCTGCTGCAAAAAGAATTTTGAATCGGTTCCGGCTTCTCCCGCGTAGACATCGTTGTGTTCGGAATGAGGAAGTGCTAGTCCGGCTTCGTTCACGTAGTTGGTTCTGCAACGTCGTCCTCGGTACCGCTACACGCAGCAGCAAGTCGGTCTTTTTCTTTGTCGCTGCAGCTGCTCCTGTCGGTGGATTATTAAGAATCTTAAAGATTAAAAATAAGTGTATTCATCGTGGAACTCCTGGAAGTGAAAGTGAATGTTTTTGCCCATCGCTCGGCTCATCCATCCCCATCGTGTGGATTTCATAGATTGATACAACGAACCATTTAATTTTGTCTAGGACAACTACGACAGCGACGACCAGTAGCACTACGCTTCCGAACTCGTCGAGCCTCGGTTCGAATCCCAGCATAAAGTTTTTTTTCTAGGAGGAAGATTGAATCGACTGCTGATCTTCGGAGGTTACCACCTGCTTCACTCGATCGCCAGAAAAGGAGGTGTTTGCTTCATAGGCAATCGGATCAGAGAATTTGTCTTTCTTCACTCTTTTCCTTCACCCGATCGGATAACAAAACGATGCGGAAGCACGTCGGCGCGTCTGTCGCTCTGGCGGCTGGTGTTCGGCAGGAGATGGTGGTCGTGGAGGCCATCCACTTTCAGGTGAAATTCGAAAAACAGGTTTTTTCGGTGACGCCGTCTTCTGCCTTGATTGAAGTAGAAACCCCCAAGCAGGACGCGAAGCCGAAACCGACGGCGAAGGTTAAGCTTACGGAGGAGGAGAAAACAGCGCATAAAGCGCGAGACAACGCGGAAAAGGCAGCCAGTAAGGCTAAGGCCGCGGCGCAGAGCGCACAGAAGAAGCGGGAAGAAGCGGACACACCGGGGGCGAAGAAGGCGGCGGTAACCCAGGCAGAAAAGGCGGAGGAGAAGGCCAAACAATTGGCGGCGGCTGCGGAGGAAGCGGCGAAGGCCGCGGACGTGGCAGAAGAAGCCGCGAAGCAGGCGATGGTGAAGGCGGCGGCGGAGGCAGAAGAAGCGGCGAAGCATGCGGCAGAGGAGAAGGCCGCAAACGCCGCGGCGAAGGAGAAGCAGAAGGCCGCAGACGCCGCAGCGAAGGCGGAGAAGAAAATTGCAGACGCCGCGGAGAAGGAGGCGAAGAAAAATGCAGACGCCGCGGCGAAGGCGGAGAAGAAGGCCGAAGCGGATGCGGCCAAGGAGGCGAAGAAAATTGCAGACGCCGCGGCGAAGGAGGCGAAGAGGGCCGCAGCGGCTGCGAACAAGAACAACAAGACCAAGAAGGTCGCAGCGGCTGCAGCTGCGGCGGAGGAAAAACTGGCGAGATCGGGCGCGGATGCTCCTGCAATCATGGAGCAAAAAACCACTGACACTTCTCCTCCTGAGGGTGAGACCTCTATTCAAGAAGGCATGGATGATCAAGGCGGCAAAGGCAAAGATAACAGCGCCGGCTCTGCTTCCCCGTCCGAGGAGAACGTTGACGCGCTCCTGGAGCAGCAGCCTGGTTCCACTTCAGCAGCAGTACCCGCTTCAGCAGCAGAATCAATCTCCACTTACGCTACTGAAGCGGGTACTCCTGCTCAACAAGAAGGCATGGATCAAGAAGGCCGCCCCAAAGGTGGTGAACAACAAGCGGAAGCACTGGAAGGCGGAGCAGGAACTGAGAGCACAAGCACTGATGTTGAAGATTCCGATTCGGGTGCTGAATTCAGACCAGCTGTTGCAAGCCCCGTGCCGGCTGGTGACGCTATCACTGCTGACACTGACACTTCTAAGGGTGCTGAGGCCGCTATTCTTGCGTCAACTTCTGAGGCCGGAACTGCTGACGCGGCCGCTGGTGACGGAAAAACCTACGCCGATCAAGAACAAGATGAGAAGAACGCCGCAGGAGCTGCGGCGAAGGGGAAAAAGGCGAGCCCGAGCGCGGATGATGGAATCAATGCTGAAGCAAGTAGTGAAGACACGGCGCCCGCGCTGTCGACTGGTGTTGAGCAAGCAGAAGCACTGGAAGCTGCAGAAGAATTTGAGACAGCTGACGCGGCCACTGGTGACGGGACCGGCGCGGATCAAGATCAGCAAGAAGATCACAGCGCCGGCTCTGCTTCATCCGGGATGAACGTTGACGCGCCGGAGCAGCAGCCTGGTGCGTCTGGAGCCATTCCTTCGGGTGCTGAATCCATTCCTGTTGATTCTGCTGCTGAATCCAGCCCAGCTGTTGCAAACCTGGTGCCGGTTGAGGGTGAGGCCGCTATTGCGTCAACAGCTGGCGCCGGAACTGCTGAGGCGACCGCTGGTGACGGAAAAATCGACGGTGAAGCATCGGAGAATACGCGTAAGGAAGGCTCTGTCTATTGGTTCCGATGCCTAGTACGTGTACGATTGATCATGATCAAATGACGTGCGCGCAAGAACTTGAACTACGGTCAAATTATATCAATTTATCCACGCCAGGTGCAGCAGAAGAACAACAACTGACCGCCCCGCCGAAGGGCTTTGTTGCCGAAGGTGGAGCAGGCGATGAACAGCACACACCCACAGAGAAGAACACGCAGCAGGCTATGGACGCCGAAGATGATGAAAACGCCGACGCGCCGGAGGAGGAGGAGAAGGTGGTCCGCCGCGGCGATAAAATTGAGGACTCTGAAGAGGAGGGCTCGACGACGACGCCACAAGAAAAAGATGAAGACGAGAAAGCGCCCACGGAGTCCTGGTTGAAGAGGACACTCAAAAACATCTTTGGTTGGTGAAGAGTCTGACACGCAAGAGGAGCCAGCCCAAACAAAACCGGCTTCTACAAAGCGTGGCACCCGCAGGACTCGCCGGCGGGATCTTTTTTTCAGTGGACGTGCCGCGTGGAATTACTCATAGATATTACTCTGTCAGTCAGGAACATGATTTGATCACCATCAGCACCCACCACGCGCACAAAAACCGCTTTCGCACAGCCTCTAGTGACAGGATGCGCGCGACCAGCTTCGACTTGATCATGGCGTTGCTTCAATGAATTGAGAGCAAGAGGACGACAACGAGCATGCGGCAACTTATCTTGTGGTCCTTGTTTATGGAAAAAAAATAAAAACTAATACTAACATCCGACCGGTCCCGTTCGCGGTCCTTTCTTTAAAACTACAGGACGGAGTAACAGTAACAGTTTAAGGATTTTCAAGTGGATCTAGATATACCGTTGTACGAGTACGTCTACGTGATATAAGCTAGCATACTAATTTTTGTTTTTTTGAGGTGGCGTGGAGGGGAGCGGAGGCTCTCGCGCTTTTATGTTTTGACAATTCATGATTGCCGAACATAGAATCGCTATTGGAGGCACTTATTTTACCGATTCCCATAAGCCCTACCGCCGCAAGGGCAAGAATCAATTGACGAGTCCATGCCTGAGCGGCTCAGAATGACCTCAACGCCAGCAAATCAGGGACGATTCTGTTTGCATTTGCAGTAGGTTTCAACACGATCAACGGAGACGTGCCGGTGACCACTAACCAGATCGATGGCTTGACGCAGATTTGATTAGGGCCGATCTTGTCTGGAGGTTTCGTCCTCATCGTCCTCAACCTCATCGTGATTCAATATAAACCTATGCTCGTCGCAGCGGCGGCACTTGCACTTCTTCTTGACGACCTCCTTTCTATGCCAGAGAATTGTGTCACGGAAAGAATAGTGACACATTCTCTGGCATAGAAGGCAGGTCGTCAAGAAGAACCTTGGTCATGAAATTGAATTTGGGCCGGAACCTCGGACCTGGACCTGGACCTGTGAACCTGGACCTGGACCAATCACGCCGGTGACCTCCCGCTGCGCCGGCTGTTGTACTAGCAGCGGGCGGTAAGCTGCCAGGACCAGGATCACCAACCAAGCTTCCAGCAGATAGCGATAGCCAGCAGCAGCTTTCTTCGCGTGCCGGTGCCGCTCTGCTGCAGCGGCGCCTCCTCCTTCGTTCTGAGCAGCACGCTCTGTTGCAGCATGCGGATCTGAGCGTCCTGCTTGCTATGCCAGGGAATTGGTCTTGAAATTGAAAGGACCTGGACCTTGGTCATGAATAAATTGAATGTGGATCATCTCGTTCTCGGATCATAGGCTCACCCAAATCCGTTCCCGAGATCACACCTAACGATCCCCTTGCTCTGCTCTGCTTTGCACTGCTTTCGCTATCAACGTTGGGGATTTTTCTTATCAAACACGAATCGATATTCTAAGTCCTTTCTCTGCGCAGCTAAATCAGGATCCATTTCCATACGACGTCGTAGTTTACCTGCTTATTGCTTCTATAAAAACCACAAGTAGTAGAGATATAGTGAAGTCTAAAACTCTGTGTAGTCTGACGGTACGGGTACACTGTGCTTTTCCAAAAAAAACATTTCGCATCGCGCGACTAACGCTGTAAAAAAAACTTCAACAATTATCGAACGATAGTTTTATCGGACCTAACGACCTCTGCCACATCAACCCCGACTGCAAGAACGACGAACGACAACATTCCAAATAGAAGCTCTCTTGTCCAGCTTGAAGGAACTGCATCTAGAACTACAATCAATATCAAACGACCGCTGTTGTATATCGGCGATCGCGAACCTTCGAATCGGTATAATCGAACGAGCAAGAGCTAGACTAGTAGACGCAATCGAAGATCAATATGTTTGCTCGCAACTACCTGCTTCCTCGGACCGCATGGCTCCGCGCGTTCGCCTTGTTCGGGCTGAAGTTGTCGGTTATTTACCCACTTTCGAACCCCCTGCACCCGGAAGCGGCCGCCCCTACGCAGCAGCAAAAAAATAGGAAGCCGCGACTCCCTGCTGGCCGAGCTTCAGATGAAGGAATGACGCAGGCCGAGCTCCAGCAGGTTAAGATCAAAAGAGCGGAGCGCAACCTCGAAGAGTACGAGCGCTGGCGCCAGCGCAAAATCGAGGAGAACAGGAGGAAAGGGGTCCGCCGCCCCGATCCGCCGGCCTCCTGGTTTGACGAACACGAAGCGCAAGCGAAAGATGGACAGGAGCGTGGAGAGGCGACCAGGAACAGGAAGGCTCCCGCGTATGCTGCTCCGTACTCTGCTGGGGAACAAGATCTTCATCCGGGCGCGCACGCGTCGTGGGGGCTGCTGCAGGGAGGTGGAAAATCTGCAGGAGGTAAGGGCAAGGACCCTCGCGCGCCTTACGTGCAGCAAGGACACGGACATCACGACCAGGAGCAACAACTAAGCGGAAGTGCTGCCCGGACACAATTTTCCACTGCCTCTCTGCCCCAGCAGCTCGTGGATCATAATTATCACAGTGCCGCCGCTGCACATCAAGTTGAAGCGCCGTGGCCTCAACAGGCGCATCCGAGGAGTACACCAGTGCACCACTATCACGGAACCCCCACGACCTCTACTTCGTCCCTGACGGCCTCCTCCACCTCCTACGAGGCCGACCTAAGAGAATTCGAGCTCGCCGTCGAGCAGCACGGTCGCGTTTTCTACGAGTGGCAGAGGCAGTCGAGAGCTGTTGATGCCGAGATACAGCAACTGCCGACGTCGATCTGGTCCGGGGGCGATCATGTTGCAGATGTCGGCCTGGTTCCGCGGTTCGAATTCCTCGCGAGGAGGAAGGCAGAGTTGGCTGCGGAAAAAACCAAGATCGACCAGCACTCGGAAAGAATCAGGGCGGAGCGGGCTCGACTGCTGGTGATGAGGGAAGCGCAGAGAGTAGCGGCGCAGAATGAAGATCTTCGAGCGCAGAACAACGGTGGAAAGGGTCAGGGTGGAAACAAGGGCGGAAAGGGGGAGGAAGGAGCTGGCGCTGGAAAAGGCGGCGCAGTTAAAGGAGGAGGCAACAAAGGCAAAGGGAATAATAAAGGCATGAGACAGCCGGAGCCGCAGCCGCAAGAGCAGAGTGCCGCGTCGTGGTCGTCCTCGGGTCGTGCTCATTCATCTTCCTCGAGTAGTAGCTCCTACACTCCGGCGACCGGCAGTAGCAGTAGCAGGACCACCCCGACCAGCGGAAACACGAAACCAACTTCTGGTGGAAAAGGAAATCGAAAATCCAAAGATGCTC
>RXOD01005345.1:0-14649 GCA_005223375.1 Amoebophrya sp. AT5.2 | reverse complement strand
GCTCGAGGAGCCTCTCGACTGCACTTCTAGCGTAGCTTTCCTCTGGCACGAAAAAGCACTCCCTCCTGCTTTCGTCACCCGTCGGGCTCGACGACGCGGACGTCGACATGCCCTGTCGCGGGGAGGGTTCTTTCACTTCGCCCGCTAGTCCGCTCTCCGTGTTCAATCGCTTTTGGGCCTCCACGAGCTGGCGCTGAAAAAAAGTTGCCGCAGGAGCCTCAGGCTCAAATGCAAGGCTGGAGTTTATCAGGGGGCTCGTGGTCGGCGTCGGATCGTCGCTTCGACTGCTGCTCTCCTGCATCACCGCGCCCAGCGCCTCGCTTACGTTCGACAGCAACCGCAACGGGTAGCCTCGCAGCAACACGGACACCCGCACCTTCTCGCCCACAATTACCCGTCCCACCTGGCCGAAGAACGGGCTTTCGCGGTCCGTCACGAGCACTAAAGCACCCTCTTGTTCCGGTGGAAGAAAATTCGACAGCTCTTCTCCATCGTCGTGTTCTTGTTCTCTCCTGCTTTTCGGGTCTGGTTGTTCTTTCGCTTCCTCTGCTTGCTGTTGCTCTACGAGCGAAATGTCGTCCAGCAGACGGTACTCGGGGTTTTCGGCAAGTACGAGAACCTCGTCAGAATCCCGTCTCAGAATCGGCCACACGGCCACAACTGGCATGCGCAGCAGCTGCCGCTGCAACACCTGCCACACAGAAGTTGATCCTCGGGAACTACTGCTCGCCCGTCCTCGAGAGGTGGCAACTTTCGTAAACAGCCGCTGCAGGTCCGCGTGGCCGCGGCAGTAGGCTTTCCCGTACTCGTCCCAGGCGGTCTGGTGCACGATTTGTAGCGTTTCTTCCTCGGGCGCGCGGTCCAGGAACTCCACGATCCCGCGGCGGTGGGCGTGCGGGTACCCAATCGAAACTTCAACACCCGGCTGACCGATGCGCCGCAAAAACTCCGCCTCCGTTGCAGGCGAGGGTTGGAGCGGCCGTGCGAGGCCACGGGGTGATGTCGTGCTCGTGGGAACAACTTCTCCTACTTGGCCGCCGGCGCGGGAGGAGGTTTCACTTGTTACGGGATGCTTGTTTTCCAAAGGGGTCAACATGTTCACGACCTCTTGCTCTTTCTCAGCATGGTCGTCGGCGGGTACTAGTCTGCGCGGCTGCAGAGCCTCTGAATCTGCCCTCGCCGCGGCGACGCTCTCACTCCCCAACAGCACATCTTCCAGCCCAGGCGGTTTGCGACCAATCCGCGGCCGAAGGTCATGGTCTTCTGGAGCTGTTCTCTCTGAAATGTCGTTGCCGGTCACCGACCCCTCTCCGTTGCCTGGCGTCAACATCGTCTCGGCCAGGTGCGTCGCCAGTGCGCGGTCATTCCTCGACAGAACGCGGATTTTCGGTTTGGCTGCTGGAGGAGGATCTTCAGGATCATGGGGTGAACGACGAGCGACCTGCTCCACCTCCACGGAGGTCGGAGCACCATCACCGTTCCTGGCTCGACCCGGTCGCGCCGTGTCGTCGTCGGAGGTCGAGGGAGGTACAGGAAAAAGTTCACTTTGTTCCAAACCTGGTGGGCGACGAAAGCCTGACGCGTCTGAGCCAAATTCTACTTGTGCTGGGGAGGACAAGAACTGTTTTGCATCATGTTGGTCAACGCCATGGATTTCGATTTTGTCTGCGAGGAGGTTCTCATCTGCTTCTCGCGCTGGCCCCACCGATTGCGCAGCAACCGCTGGCGTCGCGTCAGGATCGCCGCGCCTCAGCACCGAGACCACTTTCGGTCGCGCCAAAACAACCGGAGGCTGCTCGTTCGGCCGGGCGGCGCCGCCAGTCGACTTTCCCGCCGTGCTTTCATCGCGGGTCGGTTGGCTCTTTGTTCGCTGCAGCACTCGCGGCCGCGGTCGAAACGTCATTGTCAATTGTTCAGCTTCAGCGAGGTCTGTTGTGTTATTTGCGATTACTTCTGTTGTTGTTTCGTCTTCCTCGACTACCTTCTCGTTCGCCACGAGGACCTCCGGCGTTGACTCTTCCTCCAGCAGCGCTGACTCGCCGCGGCCTGGATCTCCCGCGGCCTGGAACTGGTCCTGAAGATGAAACTCCCGGGGCGCGATGAACATGACGGTGGGCTGGATCCAGTCGCCGCGGAATTTTCTGCGCGCGTTCTCGACCGGGAATACCGTTCGGGTCGCGGCATTTTTGAAGAAAGAAGGTTCATCCACCACGGCAACATTGACGAAACTACCCGACGTGCTGGAGGTCATCATACCTGACCGCGAGACCACATCCACCAATGGAAACCGGTGATCGCTCAGGTCCGGCGACTCGATCCAAAACTGCGCTGTGGCGATGATGTCGCTGAGGTTGGCCGCGGTAATATGTTCCGGGGTCTGGGGCGAAGCGAATGCTTTCCGTACTTCCTCTTCCGCGGCATCTCCTCGTGTAGTTCTTGACACGTTGAGCCGGGGCTCGGAGTTGGATCTCGCCGAAACATGTTGCGCCGGCCCTTCTGCTCTCACCGTCGCGAAGAACGTGTTCAGGGTCGAAAGTGCGCATTTATTGCCCTGAAGTTGCATGTCCATGTCGCCGGGTGACTGCTCGAGGCTGTGGTCGTCTTCCGTCCTGCGCCGGAAGGAGGTGGTGTGTAGCTCTGGGGGCGCGTAGGTGGACGCCTTTGGCATCAGGTGTGCCAACCTCTGATGTGTCTGACTGTCATCTCTACTCCGCCCATTCCTATGTGCATGCCGCAGCTGATTTTCACCGCGGAGTAGAAGAGACGACGACGTGCAAATACTGTCACTCTGGTGCTCCTGCTCCTGCGGTTGTTTCAGGAGCGAAAGCGATCGACTTTTGTTCCACACCAAGACGCAATACGGATTGTTTTTGTTGCGTTTCTTCTCCTCCCCGCTGGGTGTCCACCGCGTCTTCTTCAGCAATTCGCGCAGCGCGTCCGGGTCTACGAAAGGCAAATTCGTCATCTTCCCGCCCCACGGCACCGTCACGCCGTCTGTGTCGATGATTAACGAGGTGCTGACTGTCTGAGTCTGCGGCACGACTGTCGTTGTTGTTTTTGCCGCGGCTCCTTTCTGTTTCTTTCCCGGCGGGCCACCTCCTTTCAAAGTAGAAGAAGATGTTGATGCCATTCCCGATAGAACCGCTTCCGCGATGGGCGCGAAGAACCTTTTGTGTTCTTCGTTCGCCATCAGCTCGAGGTACTCCCGCGGCAACACCTCCACTGCGGACTCTAACGGCAGGACCCGCACGAGCTGCTCGAAGGGATCACATGGCCCCCCCCGCCGGAACCGCATGTCCCGGACCCCGCCGGATTTGAGAAATTCGCAAGATTTTAAATCCTTGAAAAACGGCGCGTAGTGGTGCGGATACGCGTACATCCAGCCGGCGTGGGACACGCCTCTGTAGTAGTACTTCATGTTCCACAACAACCCCTCGCAGTACTGCTCGCACAGCTTGTCCACTTTTGTGTCTCTGTATTTGGTTAGAGGGAGACTATGAAAAAACTCATCTCATGTCGGATCAGTCGATGGCTATCGTCTCACCCTGCGATAGCTATCGCTATGGCTATTCATAGTTAGAGGTAGTGGTCCATCAGGCGACGCGCCTATGGTTCTCTTCCGACCCAACCGACCATGACACGAGTAGCAGGAGACTCGCCGAATCCCTACGGGGGCGAACTATGCTGAGGTTGGAACCATCGACGAGTGGAACCACACGCAGGTGGAAGCCGCAGCCCTCTCGGGGGGGCATAACAAAAGACAGCCCTCTCGGGGGGGCATACTAAGCATGTGCATATTTATCAGTCAGAACTCTACCGATCCTAGTTCGGGAAGGGGAGCGCGCGGGAGAGCTACGAGATTAAGATTATACCTCTCGGCAATAAGCCTCGTCCTAGGCGTGGACCTAATTCTAAACCAGAGTTTTTTCAATGGTCGACCCTTAATTTAGCGTCGTCGATTTTGTCTTCCTCCACGTCGTGGAACAGCTGCAGCTTCGTGTCGTAGTGCAATTGGCGGCAGTGCTCATAGTCCGTCGGATAGACCTCTTTCGCACTTCGAGCACAACTGCTGCCGCTGGAGGCTGCACTAGTACGACTACCACCCCCGCCGGGGACGGCTCTTCTGAGCTCCTTGACGCTCCCGAAGGTGATGGTACCGGCGCTGATGCGATCGTTCACCCGGCTCTCTTCATTCCTGGCGAGGTAGCGGAGGAACAAACGGAAATTCGACCACCGAATGTTGCCGCAGTCGTAGGTGAGATAGGGATCGCGTCGCCGTTGTGCTTGATGTCCTGTACTCTGAGGCGCTGCAGCATCTCCTGCATAGTTCTGCGGAACTTGTTCCTCGAGACTGTTTTTACGTGCAGCAATTTTCTCCGCCGCAGGAAACGGCGCGGCCCTCGCAGATGAGAACATCGCAGTGCGTATGCTAGGGCCTAAACCGTCCTGAACGAAGTGTGGGGGTGCTGCAGGAGGTGGTTCAAGAACAGGACCACGCGCAAGCATCTCATTTGCCGCAGGAGGAGCAGCAGCTCCCCGCACCACGACGTCCCCGCACTCCCCGTAGTGGCCATCAACATCATCAACAAACTCCGACGTTTTGTCTCCTCGGTATTTTGCCATTTTCTCCTCGTACTCGTGCAGGTAGCAGCGGTACAGGTACATGATTTGGCCCAGGTCGCCCTGGTGCACGTCCACGAAGGGGGCGGAGGGGAGAAAATCGTTGCCGATCAACATGTTGATCAGCACGAAGTCGTCGATCACGCGCTCGAGATCGTACCACGAACGATATGGACCGACCACAACTGTGAAGTTGTAGAAGTAAAGCAACTGTAAATATGAAGTACTTTATTTATTAGTAGGACCTGGGTTCGTTTGTTCTAGGGGTGGCGAGGAAACTTCGGACGCGCTCTGGACCGCTAGGCCCGCACGGCGTCGGGACATGAGCCATTCTTGGGGCCGGGGGTGTGCCTAGACCTAGAGCAAGTCTTGCGTATTAGTAGGGACACGGGGAAACTTACCCCAAACAGAGGGGGCCGCACGAGACGAGTCGGCGTCGTAGAACGTCACCCAAGCAATCGGCAGTCTGGTGTCGGGGTACAAGACTCATTCTGCGCCGTCGACCTTACTTCATACTTTACGCACTTTATGTTCATAGTTGGGCAGGTCATAAACTACAAGCGCCATGATCTACAACTGCAACATCATCAGCCCCGACACCTGCACTCCCTAACTGTCGGATGTGCGCGAACTGTGGGCTGAACTCGCAGTGGAGGTACTCGCGGAGCAGGCCGATGTGAATCAACACGAACTCGTTTTGTCGCGCTTCCAACTTCCACCTCGCGTCCCACTCGCTCACTTCCCCGCGGTCGAAATGCAGGGCTTCTCGCAGTATCGCAAACTTCTGCTCGTGGCTCATCAGCGCCAGCATAACCAAGTCCGCGTCGAGGCCGTACAAACAGTGGGACATCGAGAGATCTTCTTGTTCATGTTCCTTGGAGGTACCAACAGTTCTTTGACTTTGTGGTCCTCCGTTTTTTTCCTGTTCACGAGCTGCTGCGATCATGACCTGCCGGAGCAAAAGGTTTTCTCGTTCCCTCTTCTGCTGGCGGATGAAGTCGGCGATTTTGTGCTCGCCCTCGCCGGGCTGCTCCGAGGTGGAGACCACAACCTCGAGGTGCTGCCACCGTTTATCCGTTTCGCACTTCTTCTTTACGAAGTCGAGCAGGTAGTGCCCAAACCGGAACAGAAACGGCGTGCCCGGGGTGATCCAGTTGGAGTCAAAGTTCTGAAACTTCTGTTTGTCTTTTTGTTCTTTGGTGGTAGTTGAAGTTGGAAATGCTGCGCCTCTCCGGGACTTTTGAGCGTGTTCTTTCCGCAAGTTCTCGATTTGTCGTTCCCACGCGCTGCGGTACCGCCGCTCCCGCTGCTGGTTCATTTTCGCGCAGGGTGAGACGCCGTCGATCGCGAGAAACAGGATTTTTTGTGGTTTGATCTTGTGCACGATGGCGTCCACCTGGGCGCAGGTGTCGTAGCAGATGCGGTCCTCGATGTTGGAGCCACCTTCTGCAGCAGCCGCAGCGTTGTGGATGAGGCCGTTCATGTCGAGGTACAAATTGTCGAACCGCAGACAGGACTCCTCCTCACTCCCCAATGCCTCCTCGATACCCGGGTAGCGCTCACGCAGCCACCGAAAAAATTTGGGGATGCCCATCGTGCTGGTGACGCTTGAAGATGCCTATGAAGATGTACTATCAGCGAAGAACTGCAGGAGCAGATTGTCGGAGTTCGTCCCAGCAAAAGCAATCCTCAGGAACAGCACGACAACGCGTCGTCCAGCAACAACAGCGCGGCTTCTGAAGATTTTCGCATTCTTGCCACACGAGGATGAAGAACAAAAAGCGACTTCGACTTCTGTAGATGAAGCTCCGCCGAGGAGGAGAACTCTGGTTCTAACTCTACGTCGCTACCGTTCCGCTTGCTCATCATGTACGGAACAGCGTTCTCCGCCGAGGAGGCGCTGGAGGTTCCTCTTTCAGTGTAATTCCCCCCGTTCTTGTAGTAGGCCTTCAACTTCATCTTCCTGGGCTTCGTCGCCTTCATGACCATAGCCTGACGTGCTGCAGGCACCACCTGCACTGTCGCTCCCGACGGCCGCCGCCCCCTGCTCCTCGTCTTCATCCGGCAATACGTGCGACGACCGGTGGGAAGCATGACGAACCTCTGTCCGTCGCGATGGACGCCTCTGCGGTCACGCAACCGGCTAACGACCGAGTAGCCGAGGAGCTGCACCACGAGCCACCAGCTTGATGGCCGACCTACTTCTAGTTCTAACACTAGTTCTAGTAGTACATCTACGGACCGTCAGCATAGCTTTTTCTAAAAAATCGCCACGCAATACATCAGTCACTGCAACTGCTTTCAAAGGCTACCTACAGCTAGCTGAAGCGTTCAGCAGCTCAAATCTACTAGATCTTCTACTGGCATAGGCTGAGGACATCTAAGCTTTTGTTGATGATGAGGACCTGGGAAGTAGCGCAGTGAATGCGATTTTTGTTATTCTCGAATGCCTAGAACTAGAAGTAATGAGCATTTCAGATCCGTTGTGATCATTCCTCAGTCCTCGAGTATTCTTTCAGTATCCCCGCACCCGCAAACACGCAGAGGGACGGTTGAGATTCCTTGACGAGGAAGCACTCGTCTGCGAGTGTCAGTGGTAGAACAGCACCGCGCCAGCGCCTGCATTGTCTTCACCCGCGCGACGGGCAGAGATGGAGAATTGCAGACGGACAAAGTAGTTGCAGCTGTGTCTTTCAGTCGTGCTTATAATGCACCAGAAGATGAAGTGCTACTGTCCTCAGCATCATCATCATCATGCGTCGTGGTACTTGGCTCATTGTGTCAGTTACATGTGAGGTGTGGGTAAAAATCAACGTCCTCGCGGAAGCAATACATCAATTTTGTATTTTTACAGGAGCCCTCTTCATCCGCGGCGCAAAAGGGTATTGTACAGATGCATTCTTGGTCCATGTTGGCAACTGTCACATGAGTTGCAATCTGCGGGAACGAATGAAAACTTCCATCTGCGTGGCGCAGATGGACACGCAGATGGAAACTGGCTCCATGATACTGCTCGCAGAGGAAACGTAACGTAATCGTACACACAGGAAATGTAGGAACTCGTCACCGCAATCAATCGCTACGTAGAAGAAGTCGCGGACTTGTACGTACTTAAGTACTGACTTTGTCTTTGGAATTGGAACAAACACGGGCTCGTTGCTGGGAAGACTGATCGATGGGCTAAAAAAACGGGACCACTACGACCCGCGTATGCGTGTCGTCATCAAGAAAAATGGAAAATGAATGGGGATCATCTACTCCGCTGAGGAATTGCCGGATCGACGTCAGCCTGCGCAACTACATCACAACTGGCCGCTTAAATATCTTCCTTGAATTCGATGCGGATTCCCAAATCCGGCACGCGGATGACGTTTTTCACTACTGGTGACCTACCTCCCCTCCGACTTTTTCCCCCTTCTGGCTTCCGAGGGCTCTGATGTTTTCGAGGGCTCATCTTCACCGTCTTGTTCCCCGGGCCTTTCTTCACTGAACCCTCCGACGATTCTTCTGACAAGGAATCCGCCTCGTCCACCTCGTCTTCCCTTTCATCTGCCGCGTGAAAGATCGGTCGCGTGGTCGTCGGCCCCCTCGTCACGCTGTGTAAGCTCGCCGACGAGCGCTGGGGCCGCAGCATTTTCACGCTCGATGCGCCCGGCCCCCCAATAGGCTGCTGGTGATCCTCGTCGCTCCCGGAGTTTCGGTTCGTCCTCGTCCCACCTCCCGGACCACCAGCACAACTGCTCATGTAGCTCGTTCGCAGCCGCAGTTTGTCGAGCATGTGGAAGCGGTTGGCGTAGTTGGGGTTCGCTTCGGGCCGGTAGGTGTGTAGGAAGCGCTGCTTTTGCATGCCTGCGATCTGGTCCGTGTACCTGCCTTCGGTCAGATCGTCTTCCGCGGAATCCCCGATCAAGAAAACCAAAACGTCGCACACCTTGTCAAACAAATAGTCCAGACGCGCGGTGGTGGTGGGGTACGACCGCTCGAGGAACTGGTGGGGGTGTGGTCCGCCATTGGAAAATCAAATTCAAAATAAAATTCAAATGTTCGTGATATGAAATGTTAATTTTTTCCTTGCAGCTATGGCCAGAATCGATTTGTGTTGGAATCGATTGCAACCGATCGATGCCCATGATGCTCCTATAAATGCGAATGGCGATCTTTCACAATCCTGGCACCCGATGCTCCTACCAGAATCAATGACTCAAATTTTGAACTTACAAAAACTGCAGTACCGGGTGGTATGCTGTCCGTAGCTGTTCCGCGAGTGCGTGCAGCAGCACTGCGAACCTTTCCAGCACCATCACCACCACCACGAAGACCAGCACCAGAAACAAAAAAATCGTCGCCGCCCGGAAGAAGCGCACCCCGTCCGTGTAGTGCCCCCCCGTTTTCAACGAGGACAGCAGCTGTCCGGAGTCGTAGTTCGAATTATTTCCTCCATCTTCCGATCCCCCAGCCAGACCGTTCTCGTCTCCCCCGGCTAGACTCGGACTCGGGAACACCAGGTCGTGGCCGTACATGTAGATCGCGAGCCCGATGTGAACTAAAACCGCGAACGGAAGCGCCTCCGCCACGCCCTTCGCGATCGTCTCGTCGTGCGCCGGCGGGATCCGGCTGGTGCGCAGCAGCGTGTACTTGTCGCACCAATAGAGCAGCGTGAACGTGAAAAAAGCCATGTACAGCAATAAAGGGATGGCGGCCGAGTACATCAGCGTCACGAAAATCACGGTCAAAATCGTGCTGTACCGCGTTGCCAGCTCGAACTGGTTGCTTAGAGCGAAAAATAGTGAGTGCGGGTCCGATGGTTTGGTTTTGTCATCGGCGAGGCGTAGTTGGAAGAAGAAGGCGGAGATGCCGCCATCTGAGTTTTGTCATCCGCCTTCATGAAGCAATAGCTCGATATCAGATCCCTAAAGAGGGCAGGTAGAGGATCAGGATGGGGCCAACAGGACTTCTACAACTAGAGCGAGACTAGACCGGCTTGAGATCGGGGTACGGGTAGAGGCAGGAGTACTCTCAGACTAGAAGACGCAAGCAGGAAGCCATTTCTTTGCTTCGAGTCCAATGGTCTCCAGGGCCTCCCTAAATCGAGGGCAGCCTAAACCTGAGTGAGGGTCGAAGTTAGGGTCCTCTGGCTCGCGTATGGTGACATTTCCCTAAATTTAAGGCCGAACTCACATTTTTTACACCTCCCTTAAGTTGCCCAGGTACAGCTCGGTCATGTCCTCGGGGATCTTCACGTGATTCCGGAGCAGGTATTTCCGCCGCTTCTTCGCGACCCACCCCTTCACCACCGTGGCCACGTGCGGGGAAAACACGTTGATCATCATCGTGATCATTATCCCCACCCCCACGTCCGCGTACCAGTCGAACTCGAAGTCGGAAAACTCCGCCTTTTAGAGGTTGAAAAAACTCAGGTCGTGGCTCAGGTTTAGGTTTCGCCGTTAGATCCCGGCTGTCACCTTCTGATTACTGTTGGCAGCTTCCTATGGCTGCAATTTGCTGAGGTGAGACCCAGCACGTCACAGGTGGAACGCCGCAGACTTCTCGTGGGCCGTGGGGGCGTAGCAGTCGACTTCTAGTCCTCCTGCCGACCCTGGATCTTGTCCTTGAAGGGAGGGCGGGGAGCAGTCATCTCCTACGAGTATAATTCTTGTGGCCCACCAGCAGACACGGCAAGCCTAGACCTGGACCTAGATCGGTGAATTTTTTCAACCCTTAACCCTTGCCGAGCAAGGGGCCGTTGTAGTCGAACTTGGTGTTCACGAGGAGGATCACGATCGCGGTGTTCACGAACTCCATGAAAAACAACTTCCACATCAGCGCGTTGTTCAAAGCGGTGATAGACAGTGGCCGGGCCCACATGCTCATGGCGTCCAGGCAGTGCTCGAGCACGATGTTCATGCCAACGACGAAGGTGTGGAGGGGGGGGCGGAGGCAATTATCCGGGGAGCGATCGATCGATTTGGACTAAAGTATTTGATTTGTAGTGTATATTCGTGTTCTTGGGACTACACGGAGCTCGTGTAGTATTAAGTTCGTTGTGTCTGTGTCTGTCGATGCAAAAGAAGAGGCACGACTAGACCGCAAGGACTAGAGCGGCTTCTGCTTTAGTTCTAGTACAGCGCGCACATCGCATTCGCAGAAGCCAGTTTTTTCGAGATCCCGCGTGCGTGAGCGCTACACGATTTCGTTTCCAATTTTTCATCCCCCAAAAGCTCGACCCTGCGTCCGAGTTTGCACAACCGCCTCCCTAAATGAAGGAGCCGAAGACGAATCCCAGCGTCTGTCGCAACAGCCGCAGCATGTGGAGATGGCAGAGGCTGCGCACGTTGCGGTCGCTGGCGATGGTCATGTACGACTGGTGCGCGCAGAAACAGCTCGTGTACTGGCTAGCGGTTTCCGGCATCACGCTTTGCCTCAACAAAATATCCGCGTACTCCAACTTGTCGCCGTCGCGGTCACAATCGAACGCAGGGAGCGCGAAGTAGTTTGGGTGCGCTACCCTGTGCTGTTTCCTATTCTCCAGCTCATCTGCCTGGTTTTGCGCAGCGGCGCTCGTGCTGTTACGGTGGTCGTCATCGGGAGGTCCTCTTGTCCAGCAACTGCTTTTCAATTCGCCAGACGGAACCTGCTCTGGCGCACCAGCAAGCGTCGAAGAAGAGTTACTACTACCACTGTCTGTCGCTGTCCTGGTGCCGTTTCGGCACAACCCGCCGGCGTTGGTCCCCGCAGCGGACGTCGCCGCACTCCCATAGTACGCCGCGCCGGCTCTTTCGCCTGCAGTCGACTGATCCACCACCGGCACCACGGTTACAGCCGCGCAGCTCTCGTCTGCGCTGCACACGGACAGGTTTGTGACGTTCGCGTCGGACCGGAGAAGGTAGAGCGAGAACGGCCACTCACTCGGTTTCCAGAACCGCACTCTCACGCGCCGGCTTATCCTTGGGAAGCTGAGACCTGGGAGCAGGTCCCGAAAACCCGCAGGAAGCTGCTCCGAACACCGTTTTGTTTGATGCAGCGCGCCCGAGGATGTTGATGGTGATGGTCGTGCACCAGATATTGATAGCGTGCTTGATGTAGATGTTGTGCACACATCTTCGTAGAAAATCCGTCGCCGCGTTTCGTTGAAGCACGCACTTTGTTGTCGCGAGGACCACGCCTCTGCTGCATATTGATGACCGTAGCCGTGAGTCTGTGCTTGGCCACCACCTCCTTCGCCCCCTATTTCTAGAAACCGCAGCTGGTGCTCTACCGGTGCTTCCTCCAAAAAGTCCCGCACGAGCTGCGTCACGTTGGCGGAGAAGTACACTGGCTCTTTCTTCGAAGTTGAATCACTATCCTCGCGTAGTTCGAGTTGAATCGCAGACTCGCTCGCGTGCATGAGCGGTCTTGCGAGAGCCTCCTGTTCCGTTTCCGGCAGCGGTTGCTCGGGCACTTGGTAAAACTTTGTTCTCGCGAACACGTGCTCGAGGTACAGGTTCAGCGAAGAGCAAGCGACGCTCTGCTGCTCGCCAGAAGTTTCGGCTGTAGAACTACCTCCACTAGCAGGTGAAACAATGTCATTTGCAGCGGAAAAATCCCTCTGATCGTTCTGCAGGAGGTAGTCTGGTTTTTTTGCGTTCGCCGAGAAGAGCCATGGGAACACCGCCTTGCCAGCTTCCGCATACTTCTCCTGTCCCAGGTAGTTCTGCAGAAAATGCGCTTCCGCGTCCGTTACCACCGCAGCACGATCTAGTACCCCGTCCTGAAACCGGTACCGATGCGCAAACGCGCCACTGTCGCGCCATTCGTCGCCACCATGAACCCCTAGTACTCCGTCGCGCTCGGGGAGGAAGAGCTGCAATGGGAACTCCAGCTCCATCTCCACTTCGTACTCAGGCACGCGCGCCGACGCCGGAAAACGCGGCAGGTCGGGGACGTCCGACGCCCCGAAAGAGGCAGAAGCGCCACCCGCACCCCGACCTTCCTCTTCATCATAAGAAGAACGCCTACCACCTTCCGTCTGAAGTGCTCCGGCCCCCTGCTCTCTACTAGTTGGGAAATCCAGCGGCGGTGTTGTACTCAACACCTCTACTTTCCTCGCCGCTCTGAGCGGTAGTTTCTGCACCAGCTGCGCTTCGTTTAGCGTGAAGCCGCCCACGTCGGTCCAACCCACCTCGGGCAGCACCTCGCAGAAGAACACTAGCACGAACGACAGGAACAGCAACACACCCGACACCATGCTCGCCCCATACCTTCGCGGGAAGGCCTTGAAGAAGTTGTCTGGCAGCCCGTCCACGTTCTCCCAGAGCAGGTTGCTCGGTTCCGGCGCCGGCTGCACCTTCAGCAGCTTACCCTCGAACGCCAGCGGGCTTTCCCGCAGATCCAAGCCGAACAGGGACCTCAAAAACTCACTCTTGCCGGCCAGTTTCCCCAAAAACTCTTTTTCGTCCGATTGGTGTTTGTTTTTGTACGCCCAGAGGAAGATCTCCTTGTCGAGGCAGTGGTCGAAAATCACAAACGCCCGCACGACCTCGTTCTCCTTGCGACTCGCGACGCGCTTTTTCAAAAGGTGAGCGGCGCGCTTGATCTGCCGCTGGTTTTGTCGCAGCTGCTGCTGGAGGGCCCTGAGCAAAGGATCGTGCTGCAGATCGCGATCGACCGCTGTGACGAGGGGAGGAAGATGATCATGCGTCCGAGCGCTGCGTCCTCCTCTGGTAGCGGTAGTACCTCCGCCCACCGCGTCGAAGTTCAGCTTCACACCACGCAGGGGAGCGTCGCGAAGTAGATCGTCGTCGTCGGAACGACGAGGATCTTCCAAATAATTCACGCCCTGATCCTCGAGGAGCATCAGGTCGCGCTGCTCGCGGAGCGTGGTTTTTCGTTCCTCGATCTGGTACTCGAGGCGGCGGCGCTTTTTGCCCAGCCGGATGCGGCGGTTCAGCTGGTTCAGACTGCCGTGGTCGCGACAACACAGCACAAACTCGCCGAGCTGGAGTTCTGGGACGGGGGCCCAGTTGTTCTCCTTGTCCAGGTCCAACGACTCGTTCGCGACGCGCTGCGACATGTGCCGCGAATGCTCGTCGTCTTGCTGCTGTTGATCATGTGTCGACGACGCGGATGATGCATGGGTACTATCATGGCCACGACCCGAGCTGTTCTTGCTGCTGCTGCGGCTGTTGCCGGGGAGGTTTTTGGAGGCGAGAAACTTGCGAATCGAATCCAGAGAGCTCCGCCGCCGCCGTTTGTTCTTAGAAGTTGTTGCGATTCTGCCGCCAGATTCGCTTTGAAGGTCGTCCGAATTGCCGACCGGAACCAGCCGCCGCAGCGAACGGCGAAAGCCGCGGAAGAACATGCAGCAGAAGCGTTCGTCCTCTTCGTCGTCGCTGAAGCCATCGCTGTGCCTATTTTCGTCCTTGTTCGGGTCGTTGTAATTGAGGTCGGGCAGCATGGAGGACTCCTCGAGTAGGGAGCTCATCGTGTGGCCCCCGTCGTAGTAGTAGGCCGTGGTAGCCGCGACATTACGCGCTGGGCCGGTGTTGGGTTTAGGGTTATTTTTATTTAGGGACTTGGAAGGCCCTTTTTGTTTTTCGCGGCTCTTGTTCGCGGCTCCTTTTGTTGGCGAGGAACTGCAGCTTCTTGACGCGTTGCTCAGTCCCCGGCGCAATATCGGCTCTTTGCCACCAGCACGTAGCTCCTCTTTACAACTGCTCGTAGACGCAGTTCCACCCACGCCTCGGTCTTTCAATTTTGCCGGCGAATCCTCTCCATCAACGCCGCTCCTTAAAACTTCCTCTGGACGATTTTTCTTCTCCAGACACTTTTCCACTACGACTCCCCCACGACCAGCGGACCCTCCCCCGCCGCCCCACAAGAAGAGTTCTTCCAGCTTCTTCCGCCTCAGCATTTCGGCCCGCTTCTCGCTGCGGTAGCGCCCGACTTAGAGGTACGGAAAATGCATATTTTAACTGCATATTAGAACCGCGCACTTTTTATAGGTTTTTCCTGAAGTACTCCAGATGCTTGACGAGACAGGTCATCGGCATC
>RXOD01005344.1:0-14653 GCA_005223375.1 Amoebophrya sp. AT5.2 | reverse complement strand
AGCGAGTGACGTCCGGTTTTTAAAAGATGTTTTGAAAGATGCATTGTTTTGACCTGTAAGGAGTGGGTGGCCCGCTCGCTGCGCGAGGGCATGGCACTAGAGTACGGGCTTCGCGACTGCGACGTGCTCGGCAAGACAGGTGCGAGTTCGTCTGAGGAGGACGGCGACGAGGATCTGGATCGGCTTGGGGACGTAATGGACGACTTCCAAGAAGTGGTTCCAGGAGCTTCCGGCACGACCGTCTCCCTCCAGAAAGAACTGCTGCGCGGAGTGAAAAGACAGTGCCGCCGGCTTCTGTCCAAAAGCAAGAAGGCGGTGCTGCGGGTGGTTTTGGGGAATGGTTTTGGAGAGGGGAGAGGTGAAGACGACGGGTCGTGCAGCGGGGGCGGCCGCAGCGGCCCGGGGATGCTGTTGCACAAAGCGAAAAGCTCGGGCATTCTGAGGCAGTTGCTGCAGCGGGAAGCAGCACGATCGGGGCCGACGCTGCAGCCGGACGACCCCGACCACGCGTTGCCCTCTCGACGATGGGCTTCGCACGAAGATGAAGACGTACGCGTGAACGGTGAAGACGTGTACGCCCACCTGCCCCACCAACACCAGACCAATTACCCCAGCAGCACTACCCCAACACATTCCCAGCAGTTGTGTCACTCCCCGCTTTCTTTCCTGTCCAAGCTCCGACCGCGCGTTTTGGCGAGCTTCGAGAGCCATTTTTTTCGGAGGCAGAATGCGCTGCTGCAGCTGCAGAGCTGCGGGCACAAGTTCCACGCCAGCTGCCTGGAGGCGCACTTCCACACCCAAATCGGCCGCCGCGCGAAGCACAGATCCTCCTGCCCGCTCTGCCGGTCGGTGAATGAAAGGCAGGTCTGGCGATCCTTTGGCTCAGGTTTTAATATTGCCGGAGCGGCTGTGGTGGTCCCTGGAGGAGGAGGGGGGGATGTTGGGGAACAAGTAGGAGGACAAGAAGGAGAAGTAGGAGAACATCCATTTCAAGGACTGCGCGGCGGCGGGGGCGGTAGTAGAAGGAATGCGAATCCCCGACTGCAGCACGCGTCCCGCGTGCTGGTGGAGTTTCTCCGCAGCCTGCTGGAGTTCCTGGCGGCGGAGATCGATTTTCTGTACTTCGGGCTGCTGCTGTACGTGTTTCTGATCGCGTTCAGCACGACCATTCTGTTGGAGTTTTTCCTCTACTTCGTAAGCTGCCTCACGGACCTGCTTCGCCAGTTCCACGTCGTGCTCGAGCACGCCTACACGCCAGCTCACGCCCTCGTGGTTGATGAGGAAGATGATGCTGTTTCTGCTGGTGGGGGGGCAGAGGTAGAAGATGTTGTCGTTGATGATGGGTCCTCCTCGTTCTTTGATGGGGGAGGATCATTCAACAGAGGCGTGGATCTTCAAGATGCTAGCGGTGAAGAAGTTCTTCACCTTGGCCCGTTGAACAAGAAAGGAAGTGTGGAGCTGCCCGACAACGCGGCAGAGCGGGAGGACGGAAATAAAGCGGAGCCGAAGATGGAAACTGGTGGTCCTCGTGATGTGGGAGGAAGTACCCAAACCACGCGCTCCGGACGAGATCTAGAAGCTAAAGCAGAGGGTGGACCAGTACGACGCGCTCCTCCATCGCTGGGGAATGATCAAGTACAAATTGAAGAAGTGAATGTGGAAGACATCGCGATGGCAGCCCTGCGGCACGCACACGGGCGCTGTAGTTTCAGCCGCAGCTGCGGCGAGGCAGTAGATGGTGTGGATGCCGAGCAAGGATTGGATGGACGAGCGCAACCGTTTGATCAAGATCAAGACCTAGACCCCAGCACCTCTCTCGGACATGCTCACCGGGACCACCAGCCCCCGCCCTCTATTCGATCACCTTCACAGGGAGGTGGACCACAAGCACTCATTGTCGAAGACCTCGAGGATGCCGTTCCGCTTTCATCGTGGGGTGATGAAGTGGGACTTCAATTCGCTGAGGCCGGCGTCATTCCGTTCAGCGTGCCGCGTTTCAAAGGTACTGTGTCACGCGACGAAACGCTCGAGGTCCAGGAGCGACGAGACGGCGTCGGGAACCAGAGACAAAACCATACGGCCGCTGGGCTGATGCAGACAGATGAAATACCCGGCGGAGAGAGCAGTAGAGAACCCATAGACAACTACTCGACGGTGGATCTTGAAGGTGTAGAAGAGGGCGTCGCAGCACCCGCGCTTCGTTGTAGTTCTGGTGCAGATGCTGCGACGAGAGTAGCAGTAGAAGATGATGGTGCAGCAGCGACAGTAGAAGTGGACGATGCTGAAGACAAGGATCCCGCTCCCGAACTGAAAGACAAAGACGCGGCAGGATCCTCGTCTCGAGCGCCGTCGGCTGCGACATCTCCTGAGGAGGACGCTTTGGAGAACATGAAGTCGCCAACCCGTTCTGTTGAGGACGCGCCACTGCAGCAGCCCCTTCGGAGGCTTTCCTCGGTGATGACTGCGCGCGACTTTTTCGCCTTGAGAGGGATCGCCCCATCAAGGAAAAGTAGCGTAAAAGTAGGTTCTTCTTCTTCGCGTCAAACGAGCGACGTGCTGGCCACGAGCGGCGGAGCACCCGCTGAAGCACGACGCGGAACAACAAGAAACGACGAAAGTAGCAAGGTGGCGCGTGTGCTCTCCTACATGGTGCAAAGAGCGTTGCGGACCCTCACCCCCGCGGCCGCCGCGCACATACTTGCGACCGTCAGAGGACCACGAGGACCACCTGCACTCTACCAACAGTCCCAATCCCCTCCTGCATCCTACGCTGCCTCTCTGATGATGACCGGAAGCAATCGTGCAGCTTCGGTGTCGACCGGCGGCAGTCCTCCTCCGGCTTCTTCGTGGGCAGAACTTGATCTAGTTCTAGATGAACTCCAACTCTCCGCAGCGGACGCGGACGCGGAGGAGGATCACGTTCACCACTCCAACGCAACCGCTATTTCTTCCGTGCAGGTGGCCGCGAACGGCGAAATCGTGACGAGCCGTGTCGACCAGAGTCTGGGCGAGCCGCAGCACTCTGCAGGCGCGAGAGAGGGCGACCGCGGCGCGGAAGTTGGCGAGCATCTGCTGCGCGACTTCCGCGCCGCGGTCGGGCTCTCTCTCGGCGAGGCCGCGAGCCTACCGGTGGCGGACCTGCTCCGCCTCCAACAGCGCGTCAACTTTCTTCACTCCTCCACTGTCGGACATCAAGAACACTACTCCGATGTCGGCGGGGAGTCCGCGTATAATGTTGATCACCGCTCCACCTCCGACCAGCCGCAGCCGCAAGTAGGCGTAGGCGTAGGACCACCAAAAAACCTAAACACTTCGAAAAGTAGCAGTAGGTTGAGGACCCGGGACGGCGGGGTGAAGCTGTGGGACCTGCTGGTGGCGAATTTTTCAAAGTCGCAGCTGTTCTGTCTCTTCCTCACCCCCGCGACCTTCTTCTTGGTGCTGCTGCTCTTGTACGAATACCGTTCTTGCATTGAGTTCCTGCTCCAAAAGCTCGCCGTCCTCTACCTGAAATTTTTCGGGGACCGGGTGGAAATCCGGGTCTCCGTATCCAGTCCGGGACCCGCTGTGGGGTTCCCCAATGATCCCGATCAAGAACATGTTGCTCCCGGGGGAGTCGATGTCGGGGGGCCGTCGTCCGACGGGTCCTCCCCGGCGGGCGGGGGAACTACTGGAACCCTCCAGATGCCGGGTGCAGCAGGTCCCGCGGCGGCAGAATTTATCCCTTCTGCAGCCATCAGTTCTTCCGCGGGTGCGGGAGGAGCGGCTTCGACGAGTTCCCCCGACGAGTTCGAGTTCGATTCGGCCCCCGACGATAGGATGTTTGACTCGGAGGAGGAGGATAGTACGTTCGAGGGCGGCGGGGGCGGTACTGGACGGGGGCGGTACGTGACCTACGTGTGCTGCGTCACCCCGGTGCTGCACGCGTGTTGCGAGGGCGCGCGCGTTCTGTACGTGTACGCGTTCGCGCCGGTCACCGTGTTTTGGAAGGGCGTTTTCTTGGAGGCGTGCGGCGAAACGCTGGAGCTCTGCGCAGAAGAGGTGCTGCCGTGGTACTTCTCGCGAAGGAGGGTGAAGATGCTGCAAAACGCGTGGAAGAAGAGCCGCACGCGGGGGGTCTGGTCACACCTGTCGGAGGAGGCTGCGGGTGAAGTGGAAGCACCGGCACGCCGGGACGAGGACGTCGAAGTAGTTGCAGGAGAAGGAGTTGCAGAAGTAGGACGAATGACCCTCCTGCGCGCCGCACGGATGCTGCGAGAGCAGGAAAAAGAAGTTCTTCGGGAACAACTGCTAGTACAGAATGAGATGGACGAGAGTGAGGCGGGGACCTCCACTTGCTCGTCCTGTGCGTCCTCTTTGTCGACGTCCGCTGCTCCCGCGAAACCCGGGAGAATAAACGACGTCCGCGAGGACCACGTGGAGTCGGTGCGCCGCCGCCAACTCGCCTCCACCTTCGGGAAGGATTGGAATTTTTCGAATTCGTACGCCGCGTCACCAGAAGTGCTGGCACAAGGCGAAAGTAGGAGAGCTGCTGTCAGACTGAGACCACACGAGGACCGAGACCGCGTCCGGGAAGAAGGTGAGAATGAGGATCACACGGCGAAATCGCTTGAAGATGACCGAGTGCAATTTCTCCCCTACAACTACATTCTACCGCCCCTCCTCCATTCTCCCCTCCGCTTCCTCACCGCAGTCATAACTTCATGCGCCTTCCTCGTGCACTACATACTCTGTTTCCAGGCGGTGTTTTGCTTCAAGGTGCTGCACATCTTCTGGATCAAAATCGTGGTCGTGCGCTTCCTCCTGGCCGTGCCCATGTGGCTCTTTTCCTCCAACATCGGAGTCATGGGAGCCTTGCCGAGGAGCTGGCGGAGGCGGTCTAGAGGCTCAGCCTTCGAGCCGGCGGAGGTAGAGTACGACGAAAGCGCGAGCGAGGACGAAACCGAGGCGGGAGACGACGTGTTTGTTGGCGGCGATGAAGATGTCGGCACTGCGGTGGTCGCGAGCTACCTCTGGACTTTGCTGCGCAAGGGCGCCCGGGAACCCTTTCGAGTGCACAATCTTCTGCCGGGTCGTGGAGGTCATGGTGTCAGGGGAACGAGAAGTATCGTCGACGCCGAAAAGCGGAACCGGGAAGGGATTATAGGGAACGAAGAAGGCCGCGTCGACGCAGAAACATCGGACGCTGGGGGCGTGACTGCAGAAGGCGCGACGAGGAGGTCGTATCTGCTTCAGATCGCCGCCAGCTTTTACGGTGCCGTGCGGCAGCGGTTGCACTTCTTTGTGCCGCGACGCTTTTATTCCGGCTCAAACAATATCACTTCTTTTACGGAGATTCTGGCCCAGAACAACGAGCGGGTGTTGCTGTTTCCGGTGGGGCCTCCGCGGAGCTCCCCGTCTCCCATTCTGAACGAAAGCGCGGCCCCCGCTGCCTCCTCGTCCTTGCAGGAAGTCGTCCTCGTCCGCGCGTCGGCCGTCGCGTTGAGTTTGAAGAGGCGGTGCGTGCTTAGTCTTCTGCTCAGCTACCCGCTGGCGTACTGCATGGTGCGGTGGTACTTCGTCACCCATGTAATCTACCTGGCCCTGCTCTTCTTCCCGCTGCTCTTCGCGAGGGGCAGAGGCGGCGCGGGGGGCATGGACGAGTTGTAACAACGCCGGATTTCATGTTCATCATACATTCAAATCCAAATTTCAATAGGTCGCTGAGCTCTTGCGCCTCCCGAGGCTGAAAAATATGAATGGAGGTATGTATCTATGTACCGATTTAGTCCTCGTGAAGAACTCGCAGGCGGAAGACGACAAAGAGGTGGAGAGCGAGGAACTACAGAGTCTTGGTCTAACAACATTGAATGACTGCTTTTCTCGTGCTGAAGATGCGCACAGGTGTTTTCTTCTCGCTAATATCGGTACTACCTTGATGCTTTTTCTCTGCACGGGGCGGTATGGTGACCATGCGACGCGCGCACGAAACACGATCAGATCTTCCTCTTCGTTTAGGGCACGAGAATTCGCCTGTTGCTGTTAAAGTTGATCCCACGACTCTAATCCAAGTCGGTCTAATCCACTTTTGTGCGCGCTTGCTTTTGCATGGCGGTTATCTGCGTGAGTCGTTGACGCTGAGGTTGAGGAGAAGATCCGATAATGATCGCGATCCCCATTAAGATGAAGATGACCATGCCATGACGTTTACAAATAGTACGCGGCGCAGCCAGAGGCACAGCATATGTACCAGCAGCGACGCGGAACCACACCGAATGCCGCGATCCAGTATCGGTAAATAAATGCTAGTGCTATGATCACAATCGCAGGGTTCCCCCCTGGACTGAACTAAACGGAATCAGACATGTTTACCAATGAATAAAGACAGCAGTCGATCATGTGGCTTCCCTAGCCCGGTAACTAACAACTACTAGTACTAACCTAATAGATTATCATAACTCTACCGGTAGCCTTACCGTGCGAATGCGATTGGATAACCGGTGTTGATGTTGTTCTCCGTCTTTATATTACAGTGCGGACGATCGAGATTGCCTCTTCCAGCCATCCATCTTCCTACATATACCACTGCCACCACCACGAAACAAAAAAAACGAATGAGGAGCCGCAAATTTTTTTAACCGGAAACAGAATTCTTGGAAACGATTAACACAAGACTCATTCGATATCCTCACCAGGTTCCCCCCTCGTCTTTGCAACTATTATACGCACTATCTCTTACTCTTTTACTATTCGCATCAATCACTATCACCCCAATATGCGCCCACCAGCAGCACTGCGCCCCATGATGTTAGGGCGTCTTGTCCTCAATCTCCTCTGCTGCCGCCTCGGTGGCATCAACTATTTACTCGCGCGTGCGGGTTCCCAACACACAACGCTAGAGGGCGTCACCGGCGAAGCTGCGGACCTGCTTTCCGCGGGTAAAAACAGCCGCCTGAGCTTTCACTACGCGCGTGAAAGCTCAGGAGGCTGTTTTTCAGGAGGAGACCACTTAAAGGTACGGGAACCTGAACAAGCACCTGAGCAAGCAGATGGTGAACCTGAACAGCCGCGCACAAGTACAAGGGCGCAGGTTTGTGCCGCGGCCGAGGCGGCGCTCCTCTCGGAAGTAGACCCACTCTCGAGGAGCGCTGCCTCCGCTATGACTCTAGTACAGCAATCATCGCAAGAACCGCAAGAACGAGAAGAATATCGAGACCAACTGTATTTGTTTTCCGACGCCAGTGTGCGCTCGGGCGAGAGCATTCTGAAGGCGGGGGAGCCGTTTTTCGCTGCCCAGCTCGGCGTCGCCGCGTTCCTGGGGACGTACCAGCGACCCTTCCTCATGCAGGCGAAGGCGGGATACCGCTACGAGCCCAGGACTTCGACGTCGGACGAAGGAGGTTTACTGGCTCGTGGAAGTGGTGAAAAAAGGTGGCACTTGGATCTGTCACATCACCGTGGTACAAGTAGAACGCCCCGGCGAGTAGAAGATGAACAAGTTGGCGGCATTCACTTTCCGACCGCCCCCTGGGAGAGTCCGTTGAGCGCCTCGGTTCTCGCGGCGGTGGCGGAGGCCGAGGCCGGCCTCCTCCTGTTCGAGCAGGCGGCTGCTGCGGCAGCTGCGGGATCCGCTATCTCGTACTTCACGGACTCCTTGGACTTGGTGCGCAGCCTGGAGCTGGGCTTTTGCGAGCTGCGAAGCACTGGTCAGACACGGTCGCAGTCTAAAATCGCAAACGCGCCTTGGTATCCCGCATACACGGTTCTGCGGCAATCCGGGCTCCTGGCCGCACTCGTTGAGAGCATCCGCGACTTTGTGGCGAGCATCTCCGCGGTTCCTAAGAACGAGGAAACTGCTTTTCGCCGAATCGACGAATTTAAGATCGTGCATGTGCGAAGCGCGTCTGTGCTCCGGCGGGGGTTTGCACTAGCTGCAACGGGTACTAGTTCTTTTTCAAAAGAATTTTCGGCGGCCGAGGAAGAGGTGGAGCACTCGGAGCTGCTGCGGACGCTGCAGTTTCGCGGCCCGTTCATGCTGGGGAACCAACTGGCGGACGACCTGGCGAGCAGCGTAGTGCTCGTTCGGCAGGAGACAAAGCAACCGCTCGACCTGCTCGCCGCGGGTGACAAATTCTCCCAAACCGCACCGCTGGTGAAGCGGAAGCGTGCGTTTCTTCGCGCGGAAGGGGAGAATTATCTTGTGGACGACCACCACGACGAGGGGCATTCATCTGGTCGTTCTACCGAAGTGTTCAGAGCGTGGTCCCCTGGTGCAGCGTTCTACCTGGATCGTCGGGCGATTTGGAAGGACTTGCGGTTGCAAACGGACAACAACTTGCAGGCAGCACTAAAGCATCTGCCCGGGCTGCTGCAGGCCGGAGCCCGGGGAAGCCTGCAGCTACGACGGTTTTTGGTGGCGGGCATGAAGCAGTACCGCAACTGGGAAGAGGGAGCCGGGAGAAAGAAGCATGCCGCGTCCACGCATCGTGAAGATTCGAGAATATCTTCCGATAGCACTATGGACACAAATACCACGGCACTGTGGCGCGCGTTTTCGGCAGGAGAGCAGGAAGAGGAGGAAGGTGGAGGTGGCGCCGACGCCGAGGAAGTTGATGTCCAGGGGGACGAGGAAGTTGTCGCAGGGGTTGACGCCGAAGCCGAAGAGCTTGCCCCTGAGACGGCCCTCGAGCGGTTTCGGCGGTGGGCGCGCGGCCGGCTTTCGCAAGTCCCCGTTCTGGGCGGCGCTGTTCCCCCTCTGTTCTACCGGTTGGACGCAGAAAAGCCGCCCCTGTCCGCGGACGTCGAAACCGGGTTCGGGGCGGGGGGGGCCATGGCGGTGAGCGAGTTTGTGGAGCGGTTCGGGGCGTACGAGGCTGGGTTGCGCGCCGCGTTCCTGGAAGAAGTGGACCAAAATAAGACTGCACAGCCGTCACAAAATTCAAAAACGTTTTTGGTGAAAGACGCTGCTATGAATCTGCAGCAACTCGCTTCCTACTACTCGCGGCTGCGCGTGCTGAAGAGCCACGTGCGGCCCTGGATTGTGCACACGGAGCAGAGCTTGGTGGGCCTCGCGAAGCTGATGCGCAACGAATACAAAGATATCACCCAGCAGTACGCCAAAGAGGCCTCGTTCAAGTCCCTGCTCCTCCCGCCCGTGCCGCGCGACCTGCACCATGCGCCGAGGCTGGTCGAGGCACTGAAAACCTACTTGCGAGAGCGCGTGCAGTTGAGTGCGCCGAGTGTGGGGAGCTCGAGTCCGCCGCAAACGCAATTGAGCGTGAAGCAGAGGGACAAGTACATCGCTGGGCTAGTGAAGGACCGGAAAAAAACACACGAAGCCTGCGTAGCGATGGGGAAGGGGCTTGCGAAAGACCTGGGGGACGTGGCGCAGAACCTGGCGTTGGGGGCGCCAGCGGGCCTGGCCGAAAAAGGCTACGCGGACGTGGCGGACAAGTTCGCGGGCGTGCTCCGGAGCTCGGCCCTGCCCGCCGTGGACGATGCGCTGGAACAGCTGGAGGAAAAGTTTTTGGCGCTGCTCGAAGAAACCTTTGGAGGGGCCGCTCGCGAGCAAGATGCAGAAGACGAAGAAAGAGAAACTCCCCAAGAACCAGCAGGAGAACAGCATGGAGAAGCACGAGCGGAGGTGGCGAAAGCCACAGGCTTTGTAGCGTCGGGGGCGGACGAACAAGATGCAGCTGCCCGGGACGAGTTGGATGGTCTGTGTGCGGGCTTTGCGCGCTGCTCGTTGAGCGCGAGCTCGAGGCCAGAGGCTGCCTCCCGAGGACTCCTTGCCGCGCCGGTGTTTGATCTTGATGCGGTCACGCACCTGCTGCAGTTTTCGGTGGTGATGAACGACTTGGGGCATGTGTTTTCCCTCGTCCGCAAGGAGTACGACCACCTCTCCGCGCACAAGGCGCAGCTCCTTCTCTTCACGGAGACGCTCTCGGAGCGGGAACGGAAAGAGTTGGAAGAGCGGGCGCGGTCCTCCAAATCCCTTCCAACTGAAAAAAAAACTATCGCGACTCATCTCCTGCCGCCTCTAGTGCGCAAGGACGCGGCAAGCTACTTCCAGGATGCGCTCGCCTTCATGAGAGTGAGCGTATACTACCGCGCAGTCGAGGACGCACGCAGTAGCACTGTACGCTCGGAAAAGAATAAGAAGCACCCGCAAAACGAATTTTTATCCTGGCACGCGTTCGGCGAGCGGAAGCTGCGCCAGCAGACCCACACCGTGAACATGAGCTCCTCCGGCGCAGCCTTCCCCAGGGCCGGCGACGCAGCGGCTTTCCTGGAAAGGAGGGGAGGCGGCGGAGGTGGGGGTGCTGGGGGTGTGGGTGGGAGCGTTCCGCCAGCAAATAACACCGAAGCAGCCGCTGGCGGAACGCTCCCACTCACGCCCTGGGTGGTCGTGCAGCTGCTCCTCGCTCCTGTCGGGGCGACCACGGGTAGAGGTGCGAGCAATAGCAGCGCAGAAGCTTCTCCCCTACCGGACTTGACCACGGCGATTTGGCCCGGCGACGAGGACGGTTTTTCGGGTTCTTCCTCTGGCGGAAACTCCCGGTCCATGATCTCACCAGGACGAGCAGGAGCAGAGTCGCCTTCACGGCCACGACCTTCGCGGGCGGGCGGTGTGAAGGCTAAAAATAAAGCGCGGGTGCACGACGAGGACAATGACGAGGACGATTTTTCCGTTGTCGCGGCTTTGCTGCGGGACCGGAGGATGCAGAAGAAATCATTGTCCAAATACGGCAACGCTCTGTACCAGCTGCCGTATCATACGGTCGAGGCGAAGATGGAGAGGTCCTCCTCGCTCGAGGCGAAGAAGGACGAGCTGGTTGCACGCTTTTTCGCCCACTTCCCCCTGATTTCCGGCGGCAGGGAATCCAACAATAGGCTGGAGCGGTCGCTGCGGGTCTTTCTGTGCAAGATCTTTGTGGAGCGCGTGGAGCTGGTGGCTCGACCGGACGCGGAAGCACTGGCGGGGCGGCAAACCCTGCACCTGGACCTGGCGGACACAATGTGGCTGGACCTCGACCTGGGACAACTAGATCTGGAGCTGGACGACCAGACGATGAAAAGCATGTCCAAGGCGGGCGAGCTGCTGCTGGCAGCCCGTGCGGCGTTGCTGTTCGAGGAGTTTTGGGACGAAGTGGACGCACTGGGGACGATCGCGCAGACCCAGCAAGTGCAGGCCGAGCGGGAGGTCCTTCTGCTGCGAGGGGGGTCTAGTCGCGACACGACAAGAAAGTCGGTTTATTCGGGTGGCAAGGGTGCTGCGCGGGCTGGTGAAGGGGTGCTGCGGGGGCTGGTGAAGGGGTCAACAATTCGCCGGGACGAGGACCAAAGCTACGGATGAAGTTGGCGGAGGGGACGTCGAGGACCTGCTCGTCGATGAGGTAGGGAAGGACTTTTCGGGAACCACGGGGACCTCGGCGAAGGAGGTGGCCAGGAAACAAGGCCGCGCGCTTTACCGGACGCTGGTCTTGGACGCGGTGAGGGAGCTGGACGGAGGCACGCGGTACAAGGAGGCCTGTTGGTTCGTTGGCTCCATTCAACTACTCGGTGGACGCAGTATACAACTCCCTTTCAAGGAGCTGTGGGACCACGTCGTCTCTGGGCAGCTGCAGTTTGCGCCCCCCCAGAACCAGGCGGAGTCGTGGCTCGACCAGGGGACCGGCCTAGCAGTGAACGAATGGGCTATGGGTTCTTTGGTGCCGCGCGACCTTGGCATGCTGGCCCGCGCGTACGGGGACGCGGGGGACGGGTTCGGCCGCCCGGTACCGCCGGAGGTACGGGAGGCCTCGGCCGCCAACTGGCTGGTGGTGGAGGGACTAAGCACTGCTGCCTTCCGACGGGCGTACAAAGAAGAGCTACACGCCATCTCGAGTACCGGCGTTGGGCTTGGGGCGAACAAATTCCTAAGTGAGGGGCACAAAAGCTGCTCAGCGGCGTGGCTAGCGGCATTGGCAGGAAAAGGAATGTGGAAAGTGGCAAAAGCAGACGAACTGCTACACCACCCAGCTGTGCTGTACGGGTACTAGCGAGGAAGAGAAATTCAAATTGCACGGGGACGGGCTGCGGCTGGATGATAGTTGTGGCCTATCATGGAACCACATTTGCATGAATGTTCCTCATCTATAAATAAATTAAAGTGGCGCGCTTATTGAATATTGATCTTTTATTTTTACCCATCTTCTCGAGTCTCTTCAGCATCGACGAGATCATCGCTGTTCCTTTTTGAAGATCATGATCCTTAGATCTCGAAGATGTTGCACCATCGGATTACCGTAGCAGGAGGACATCAGCGGCGACCACTTTTGCAGCTCGAATGTTGAGTCCGAATTTCCCGCCGCCGTGGTTTGTTTGTTCAATGATTTGATTCTGCTTACTCTATCGATCGTTTTTAAACTTACTTTCTGTACGAGCAGTCGCACAACACTGCTCCCGAAATGAAGGTGGAAAAGCCGTCCTCTGACCGGCGAACCACGTCTAACCCATGCATGGCTTTATGGACGAATGGCTCGTCCCAACATAGCTGCATTTGCCCAGCAGGATGATGATGAAGCTATGAAGCGGCTGTAGTTGGCATGATGATGAAGTTGAAGAAGATTAAAAAAAAAAAAAGTTGAAGTCGAACCACACCGACCGGAAGCCAGCGCAAGAAGTTGCGGACTGAAACAGATGTTTCTCTACTCATCTACTCAAACTCATTCTCAACATCGTCTAGAAGTTTAATTAAAGTAGGTGGTCCTGCCCATGCACCTTAATTGTTAAATTGTTGGTGCGCGCCAAAAATCCAGCGGAGGAGAGGGGGAAGGAGACGAGCGCGGGCGGGATCAGTCGCGAGGGCACTGGATCGATCCACTGCATTCGCAGCTCGTGTGCGTGGATGGCTTTGCGTCGCCGTTGAGAAAATATGATGGAGGTGCGTACTCGGACCAGAGGTGCGTACTCGGTAGTAACTAGCACTACGTCTACGGCCGCCGTACGCTATCGCGATCGTCGCCGTCCCCTCACTATTAATCAATGCCTCGTCCTCGACCACGTGTTGTGAGTGTGAATGTAATGCCCACCGGTCCCGGTGTCCGTAATCGTGGTCATCGTCCTTGTCCTGACTGCTGATTTCCGAAGCAGGGGATGCAAAAAGAATATCACCGTCGACACGTCAAGGCTCGTATCCATCGCACCAAGAAAAAAACGTGGGCGGACTTCCGTTGGACACTCGTCGCAGCGCCCAGACCTGATTAAAACGTTTATTTTGCGGTCGACGTATACTATACAACAGGTGCATCATCTAGCTTATAATAAAATACGCGAGGGCGTCGAGGTTCGGCGCCCGCAATCCCCAAAGAAAAATACAAGCATCCTCAGACTATAACGCAGCTTATTCATCCCCCCGCCGAAAAACACAACAAGAGCG
The DNA here is from genome assembly GCA_005223375.1 of Amoebophrya sp. AT5.2. Classification (NCBI taxonomy): domain Eukaryota; class Dinophyceae; order Syndiniales; family Amoebophryaceae; genus Amoebophrya; species Amoebophrya sp. AT5.2. The sequence continues at coordinate 1,257 of RXOD01005344.1, read as the reverse complement.
AACTTCTAATATCGTCGCTCCTTCTCTCGATAAGTAGCTTTTTCTGGCATCCTACGGAAGCCGTATATTGACCCACAACGCGTGAACGAGCACCAGGACGTCGACGCGTTTGCCTGTGCGCGGGCCGGTGCTACTGCCTCACCACATAAAATACTCTGCCGCTCCACGTGGTTGACCGCGCGAGAAGAATGAAATCGCGGGCCTTCTACTTTTACTTCGGTATCGGCAGCTTGCAGCGGCTTCTGTCGCGAGCGGATGCCCGAAAACCAACGGCGCGACTTCAGGGCCAGCGTGCCGATGCTGTTGCTGCTGGAACTGGAGAAATGGAAACTGCCGGCACTGCGGGCGAGGATATCTTCATGGGAAGAACGGCCCCGCGTCGGACTCAGATCGATCAGCATGAAGGCAGTTTTTTCGGGTTTTTCGGGATCAGCATGAGGACCGGCTCTGAAAAGGACCGGCTAGCGCGAAATCGACTCAGAACTACGCGACTTCAAGGGGTGGCGGAAGCCAAAGAGATAGAGAAGGCTCCGCGGTCCGCGTTCCTGCAGCTGCAACAGGAGGCACGCTATCATTTGGGGGGACACGACGTGGCCGCAGGGGCTCATCATGTGGGCGATGTATACAACGGTGCCACTGTGGGCGAAGGTGCCACCGTCGACGGCGATGTATACCATGGTGCCACTGTGGGCGACCATGCCACCGTCGACGGCGATGTATACGATGCCACTGTGGGCGACCATGTCACCGTCAGCGGCGATGTATACGATGCCACTGTGGGCGACCATGTCACCGTCGGCGGCGATGTATACGATGCCACTGTGGGCGACCATGTCACCGTCGGCGGCGATATGTACGACATCCGCAAAATGGGCACAGGTGTTTGCATCGGCGGCGATGTGTACGACGCCCACGTGGGCAAAAATGCCCGCGTCATGGGCAACGTGGGGACGGATTGCTATTCACAAGAGTCTTTCTTTCAAAACGGAATCGGAAAGACAACATGTAAAGGCCCGCAGGACACAAAAAATAGTGTGGTAGAGTCGGGGGCCGTCATCAACGGTGACGTGAGGTGGGCCATCGTGAAAAGCGGCGCCACGGTTAAGGGCAGGGCAATATGCTCCACTGTAGAGTCCGGAGCCACTGTCAACGGAGGGCAAATAAAAGGTCACTGTCATGGGCGTTTTAGCTTAAGTCGGTCGCTGCGGGAAAAGTGTGCCGCACCGGAGGCACGCGCACCACCGGCAACCGCACCAC
>RXOD01005343.1:0-14654 GCA_005223375.1 Amoebophrya sp. AT5.2 | reverse complement strand
CGCCACCTAGTGCAGTCCGCCACTAAAGGAGACCCATCACGAAGTACTTACCATTTGCCCACTTACCAGCTGGTCGCTCCATATTCTTGCCTTCGCCGGACTTTCCGAACGAGAAGCGCGCCTTGTTCAGGAGTTTGGGATGGTGCGGCACCCACACCCACGGGGTGTGAAGCAGGAACTGTTCCACCGTGTCCGGAATGGAGGAGGCGGTGGGTGTCACTGTCATCCTCGTCGCCATCGCGGTCGTGGTGGAGGGCGATATGTGCTCCTCCTTCAAGCACTGCGCGAGCCGGGCGTACAGGTAGGTGGTGTCCCGAACGCACAATTGCGCGTGTAAAATCTTCTTCTCGCCGCTGCCAGCGCCGTCCCGCAGCCGGGCGATCACCCTCACCAGGTGCTCTGCCGACGGCTTCTTCAGCAGGTTCAGGCAGCGCCACGCGGCCGCCAGCTTCTGCGCGTGCGGGTGCAGGATGTGGGGCCTTTCGAGGGCGATGGACTTGTCGCTCAAAAGAGCGTCCTTGCCTTCCGCTGCCGTTGCTGGCGGCATCATGCGAGGGTCCGTCGAGGTGAGGCCGATCCGATGATCCGATTGAGGTGGCAGCCACGCGTCGGCGGCTGTGCGCAAATGCTCGCCCGTGAGTGTGAGCAGCCAGCTTTCGGCGCGCAGCTGATCGTGAAAGGCGCCGAATTTCTCCACGTCAGCGTAGTAAGCGCCACAGGTGGTCACGTCAGACTGCTCCTCGACGTCGCCGAAGCCAATCGCGCCAGCAGACTTTTGTGCCGCGGCCGCGAGAGCCTTTGGCCCACCAGCAGCTCCGGCGGCTTTTGAAACTTCTGCGGACCAGCTGGATTTACTTCCCGTCCCCCCACCGCCAAATTGCGTCAGAAAGTACATGTCGACAACTCTCTGCCACATCTTCCTCGTCTCTGACGCTGAGGTGTTCTTATTTGCTGCGGCCTGCTGCGTCGCAGCCTGCGCCGCGCTCATCTTCTCTTTTTCCGACTCAAGCGTCCGTCTCAATGCGCGCGCCACGAAATCAAAGTCGGCCGACGTTGCGTCAGCCGACTTTTTCCGGTCGATAGAAAAGGACGGCCAAACGCCCAGTTCGACCCAGAATTGCGCCCATGAACTCTTGTTTCTTGACGAAGCGCCGGCACTATTATTTGCCTTCTCGTGCTCACAATAGGGCTCCAACTCGATTTGGTGCCACGTGAATTGCCCCCCCGCCGAACTGAATTGTGGAGCCGCATCTTTGCTCTGCTCGGACGCCAGCCTCTTCAACTCGGGCAGGAGCGGGGCTAAGTGCACGCATACGTCGCCCGAGGTGGTTTCTTCGTTCGGGCGCGCGATGTCACTCGTCTGAGAGGCATGCGCGCTCCGCAGGCGCACCACTTGCTGCGCCCCTGTCGTTTCCTCTCTACTCATCACCCATGGCGAACCGTCGCAGAGCCGCTTCACCAAATCTGCGCGTTTGTTCGCTGGCATGGCTCGCTGTACAACGCTCACCTCCGTTCTTGTTGCCGCAGCTTTTTTGTTCTTGCCGGCGTCGGTGGTCTTTCCAGCCGCCTTCGGTGCTGCCTTTCCACCGGTTAGCTTCCCTCCATTTCCATTTCCCATGCCGACGGCCCCGGGGTACAGTAGCCGCTTCAGGTACAGCGTGCACGCCAACAATTTTTCGGTCGGCGGCGGCTTTTCACCGTCCAAGACAACCGGCATCACGTGCTGTTCGCAGAAGTTTTGCGAGTCCAACTTCTGCACCCCAAGCCGCTGCAGCAGCACTGCCACCCGCGGTTCCTGGGAGACGAAGTCGCGAAACCCGGGCTCCAGCACCCGGACATTGTCAAGCGCCACGAGGAACTCTGCGTCGTACACGGACTTCCCCGCCTGCTCCTGTTCGTGGATCGACGCGTACCTGTATCCGCTTCTACTTTCCGTGATCGGCAGGATTTTCAGTGACTTCAGTAGGCTGATGTCGGGTTTTTCGTCGAACGCGACTATCAGCAGCAACGCTCTGTGCAGCAGCTCGGCCTGCTCCCGCTCTTGTTGCAGGTGTGCGGTCGACGTTGGTGTCCTCGGCCCCGGGCTCGTCGGCTTGCTATCTTCAGCCGCGCCTGCAGCTGCTTCACCCGGTGGTGCAGCAGAAGTGGACGAACCACCGCCCTCGGGCACGTTCAGGGCCGTCAGTCTCGCCTCGAGCCTCTGCAGACAGGTCGTTGCAACCTCGGCGCCGAAGCTCTTCAGGTGCAGAGCTTGCGCGAGTGGCTGCGGCACGAGCGCGTCGCTGACCAAGAAGAAAAATCCGCACTCGTTCACTAGCGGTTCCAGCGTCTTGATCACCTGGTGGTCGAGGTCCGCGACGCCTCCTCGCGCGGGCGATGATCCGTCTTGTAGCGACCTCGCGCTGTCGTGATTGTGGCGCGGAGACGGCAGCTCTGTCTCCCTTCCTTCCAACAGTGCGGCGAACGCCTTTCGCGCTCCGGCGGACACGAACGGCGGCAGCTTCGCGCGCAGCGTCTTTTTCGGCGTGACGAAGGCGGTGGTGGCGGTGGACGAGGGGGAAAGGAGCGCCCTTGGTGAAGACGAGGACGACGCGCCGCCCCCAGCGTGCCGGCGGACGAAGAGAAAATCGACGGACTCCAGCGCGGCGAGTATCGCGCGGGGCGTCCTCTGGAAAAACTCGAGCCCGTCGCCCGGGAGTGGCATCACGTGGTACAGCTGCGCCAGCATCAAGTGTAAAACCTGGATGCGGTTTGCATGCACGTTGGTCTTCGGTACAACTTGTTCCCCCGGCTCCGAGTGTTCCGATACTGGGCTCTGCAACGACAGAAAGGCGTCGTCCCCGACCTGCACCACGAGATCGTAGAAGCTTCGCCCCACATGCTCGATGTACTGCTTCACCGCCTTGCAGAAGGCTGCCGGCACGTGGTCCCGCAAAAACTGGTTGTACCCGTCGGTACTTGTGAGTGCCTCGCGCGAAGTCGCGACCGCGAAATCGGCCTGAATCACGAACCGGAAGCCGTAGCTCCGCGTCGGAAGCCAGGCGAACACCTGCTGCGCTTCCTTGATCACGGCGGCCTCGAGGGGCACGCCGGCGCCCGCGGCGGAGAGGTTCAAGAACTCGCTCACGTCGGGGACGGGGATGGCGATCTTGAGCTCGGCGTCGGCGTTGCCGCGGTCCGTGGGCGAGACCAGGGTTTCCGTGTGCACGAACCACGTCTCCTTGTTCACGGTGCTGGGGCTGGGCTGGTCCGCACCCGCAGCCGAGTTCGTCTCGAGAACCAAGATCGACGACGTCGCGTCTTCAAACAGGACGCTTTTCTGCATCCTCACCTTGAAGTACCCCTCGTGGGCTAACACCAACCGCTGCAGCTTCCGCAGGAAAAGCAACAACCGGGGCTGCAGATCCTCGGACAGACGGCCAACCAGTTGCACGGCGGACAACGAGTCGACAAGTGGGAGCACGATGCGCGTGCCGAAATTCGTCGCGGTTGTAGCGGTGCCAGTTGTAGACGAACTCGCCAGCACGTCCGCGCTCAGATTACTGGCCAGTCTCGGCAGCGGGAACGGCACCAAATACCCGAGCCCGTTCAGCGCGCTGCTGTCGAAGTGGAACGAGTAGCGGCCGCTGTGGATGATCGGCGTTTTCGTGACTTTGAAGACGCTTTTGAAGCCCACGCCCTTGTGCCCGATGAACTTCTTGTTGGTTTTCGTGGACTGCGCGATATCGCACAGCGCCCGCACGTCTTTCGCCCGAAACCCGTCCTCGCAGTGCTCCGCCACCAGCACGGCCTTGGTGGCTTTCGTGTCGAAGGAGGTCCAGCGGGTCAGCGGAAGTTGGTCGGAGACCGTGATGCACAAAGCGGGCGTCACGTGGGGCGAAAACGCGCAGTCGTCGGCGTTCTGGAGCATCTCGAGGATGAAGTGCGACTCGCCCGAATACAAATCCGCGGCCAGCCGGGACACGGCGCCCTGGAGAGTCTTCTGCAGGGACCGGATGCGCTCGTCGGCCGGCTCGCGGAGCCAGTAGCGGGAGTCGGGGTCCACGTCCTGGAGCGGAACCCCCTTCACCCGGGCGATCTCAGTGCAGAGGACTTCGTTACTGTCCGCGCCCTCTTCTTCTTCGCCGGTCGTGCCGGGGTTCACCAGCTCCTGCTGCGCGAGATGTCCTGCAGTTGTGGCCTCGACGTCGGCTGCCTTCGCAATGTCCTTCGCCGGCGCACTTTGCTCGCTCTCAGGTTTCGCTTCAGCGGCGTGGGAGGCCGGTTTGGGGTCTACTGTTTCATCCGCGGCTTGCTCCAATCTTCGTTTTTTCGTCGGCGGAGCGCCCGCAATGTGTTGAGATAGTATCGGAGCGGTGGCGCCACGTGACGCGAGCCAGCTTTGGCGGTTCGTCTCGCTCGGTACTTGCCAATCCGTGATGCCAAACCTCGTGCCCAGTTGCAAGACTAACAGCCTTCCATCCACGTCGCCCGCGGTTTCTGCGAGCAACAGCGTCCGGGGTCGCCGCAACTGGACGTACGGGCGCAGAAACACGTCCCCTACTGCGGTGAAGGTGAGTACCTCGGCCGGCAAAAGCCGCGCAAACGCGAGTGCGAGCTTCTCGGCCGACTTATGACCGCTCGCGCTGGACGACCCGGAAGACTGTGCCGAACTGTAGTACTCCGCAACCTCGCTCTCGTACGTCGAGGACGCCGCGCTGAAAGCTGCTCCCGCTTGTTCTGATTCGGACGCCTTGCCGAGCGCGGAGGTTCTATTTTGATTTTCCTGCACAAACCGGCGCATGACAACCGCCACCGCGCTTCTCAAGTCGTCGGATTCGAACAGACATCGTCGCAACTCGTCGCTGCTGTTCTGCGCGGCGTCGGCGAAATTACCAATACGCAGGAACACACCGCTGCGCACCTCCAGGAATTCGGTGCGCAAGCATTCCGCAGCCTTGTCGCGAAGCGCTTTCGTCGACGAAGAAGCAGTGGTCGCTGCATTTTTCGTCGCATCATCGTTCAGCAGCGATCCGCAAAACTGCGCTACCGAGCCCAGATAGGGTAAAAATTTTGCGCTCCAGTCCGGGTTTGCAGCGTCGATACTCATCATGAGCGGCGTGGCATGGACGCGTCGCAGCGCCTCCGATTCCGCTGCCAGCTTGTTTTCCGCAGTGTCGTTCTCGTCCTCAGCTACTTCCGGGTCATCCCCTGCAACGTTTGCGTTCGTCATCAGTGCCAGCCGCGGCACGCAGTTTTGTGCGATATTGTTGCGAGCCTCTTGCAGCTGCGCGCTTTCCGAGCCCGCAAACCGGCTCAGGTCCTTTGCGTCCGGCGCGCTGCTCGTCGCGAGCGCGTCCACAGCAGCGACCGACACGTCGGCTCGACCCGAAAAATGCGTTCGCAGCGCCCAGCGCAGTCGCAGAAAGTCGTCACGCTTGTCGCTGTCCTCCCCCGCGGCCCCATCACCGACGATCGGCAACGACCTTTCGGTGCGCTCTGCAGCCCAGAGCAGGGCGACGTGCTGCCAAAACTTGCGCTCCGTGCGCGAGATGGCTACCGAGCCGGGACTCGCTCCCTGCTCCCCGCCCTCGGAGAGATGATCGGAGGAGATCGAATTCACGAGTTGCTTCGGGCCGGCAACGAGGCAATTTTTCTCGAACAGCAGATCGGCTAGCCGGTAGCCGTACTTTTCGTGCGAGCCGAGGAGCTCCAGAATGGAATGCTCTCGGATGGCCTCGCGCCCATACTGGTCCGTGAGCAGCGTTTCGCATTCCCCCAGCCACTCCAGGAAGTCGGACAGCAGCACCCGCTTCGGCGGGTGCGACAGCGCGCCGATTCGCTCCGCCAGGACCTGCAACAAGTGCTCTGCATAAGCGGTCTCGGAAACGACCGCTCCGGCCGCCATTTCCCCCGGGGGCCCTGTCCGTTCTCCGGGAGTACTCGCCGCCGACGGTAGGGAGCCCGCCATCCCGGACGTTCGCGCCCCCGCAGCTTTCGACAGGAGGCCCGCTGCTTTCGAGACCGTCATGGACGGCACGACCTGCTGCGCGCCAGGGCCGCCTAGTGCTCCGCTCGTTCCGGCGCCCGCGTTAGGGTTTGCCCCCGGAATCATGTTGGAACTGGAGCTCACAATCGCGCCCGCGCTGCCAACTCCTCGAGAAAGCTTGCTAGCGTCACCGCCAGCCGCTGCCAGCTCCTCGATCTTCCCCTCCAGTATCTCTCGCAGCGTCTTCATCTCCGTGACCAGAGGCTCCTCGGTCACGACGACCTGCAGCGGCGCCGCGTGCATGATGTACTCCAGTACGGAAACGGGGGCGTCACTGTTCGAGGCGCAGCGCAGAAACTGCAGGTACACCTGCTCACAGTTGGAGAGGACCTCCATCAGGTCCACGCTCTTCGTCGGGAAGGCGTCCAGAACCTTCACGATCCGCCGCTTCAGGTCCTGGCTCACGAACAGCTTCCGCAGGTTGTCGGCGCGCTGCAGCGCGTTCTTGTTCCACACCGTGTCGAAATCGGACTTCTTCTTCGCGGCGGCCTTCGTCAGCGGAATCACGTTCGCGAGCGAGAGAAAGAGCAGCGGGGAGAGGGAGTGCTTCACGAAGCGGTCGAGGATCTCGTCCAGATCGGCCTCCTTCCTGGCCGCAATCAGCTTTTTCAGCGCGTCAAACTTCTGCGCCGACAGCGTTTCCCCCTTTTCGATCGCCGTCCGCAGTTCCGCGACGGCGTTGTACAAGCCCTTGAACGATCTACGGAAATCCAGCCCCACGTCCCGCGCGCACAGCGCCTCGCAGAATTCCAGCCGCAGCCCGTAGGAGCCGCACTTTTCAAACCCGCGGAAAACGTTCTCCCACTTCATCAGGTTGGAGATGTGCACGATTTCTTGCCTCGAGTGGATCCCCGCGGCGACCAGCTGGTTCTCTTTCACGAAGCTGCGGTCCAGCTTCGCCAGTTTCCACTGCTTGTTTTCCACCGCCTCCGTAAGCACGCCTTGCTCGCGATCGACCTTTTTCTTGATCCTTCGCATGATCGTCCGCACCAGCCCCTGGCGCTGCACGAACACCCCCAAGTCCAGGTAGTTCGTTTTCTTGAACAGGGTCGCGACCTTCTTCAGCCCGGTTTCGATGGTCCAGTCGTTGCCCTGGTGCTCGTCCCAGTTGTCCGCGGGGATGGTTGCCACGATGTATCCGATCAGCCGCTCGGTTGACAGCTCCGGGAACACATTTCGCTTCGTGCTACCACCTGCTGCTCCCGAGGAACCCTTGCCCCCGCCCTTGCTGCCTTTAATGTTCGAGTTCGACGACGTTGCCCCCTCGCCCTGGATCGTGCTCATCAAGTTCAACTGGAAGTTCCTCCGCACCAGCGGGTGGTACTCCAGCTGCCCCAGCGCCTTCAGCGACTCCTGGCTCTGGATCGCCGGGTTGCGCGCGATGGCTTGCTGCAGGTCCCACAGCGTCAAAATCGGCGCGCACCCGAACGCGATCTGGCAGGTGGAATCGATCACGAAACTGATCTGCAGCAGGCCCTTGAGGAAGCCGCCCACGTGCGGGAGGTTCAGCACCGCGTACGGCTGCATCTGCCGGCTCCACGCGAGGTTGTCCAGCTGGCCCTGGATGTGCGCGACGGTGAGAAAGCCGTGCACCTCGATGAACCGCTCGAACACGCTGGTCACGGTTTGCTTCAGCTGCAGCAGGTCCTGCTCGGACAACTGCTGCTGGGCGCCCTTGGTCTGCCAGTAGTTCCCGCCCGGGTTCTGCGCGCGCGCGTACGCAACCCGGGCCTCCTCGCGCTTGTACTCCTCGACGTACGAAAAATTGTAGTACGCGAGCACCTTCGCGAACGACTGCTCCGTCAAGTTCGGGAAGCAGTACACATCCAGGTTGCCGTCGTCGTCGTCCAAATCCAAGTCGGCCGCGTGGGTGATCTCCATGTTGGCGTCCCTGGAGAGGAAAACGGCGGCCTCGGCCAGGGAGTGCTTGCGAGCGATCGGCCCCCCTGGATTGATGTTGCCGCCGGCGGACACATCGGAGGCGGACACAGCGGCACCCGCCGCCCCCAGCTCGGGGTTCCCTTCGGTGCCCACGTAGTCCTCCGTCACCGCCTCCATCCTTTCCCCAACCCTCGTGCGCATCTCTTCGGCGGTGAAGGACTCGTCTTGAGGAGCTCCCGCCGCCGCGCTGCCCCCCAGTGCCTGGTCGGCCGCGTTGATGTTGAGAACCTCGGAGGGTTTCGTGTTCTGCTGACCCGCGATGTTGCTGTAGATTTCGTTTCGCATCGCGCGGTGCTGGTTGCGCCAGATCTGCTCCGCTTCGGACGCGCTCGCGACGGCTACGGGAAGTCTGTTCTTCTTCTCGTCCTTTTTCTCCTTCACCAGCTTCATGCCGCCGGCAAGCGTCTCGAAGGGCTTGCGCCGGTTGTCCACGTCGTTCGCGTTGGTCGTACTCAACTGAACGACTGCGTCCTTGTTCGCCAGGTGGTCCTTCAGCTTCGCGTTTACCGATGCCGCCCTCTTCTTCGCGGCCGCGGATTTATTGTTCTCCCCCTTCGCCGAGGCTCCTACGGGCACCAACGTCGATGAAGATGCTGCGCCGGCGGCGTTTTGGTTATTTTGCGCCCACTTCTTTTCCACTCGCCCGGTCGCTCCGTACCGTTCGTGCAGGGCCCAGATCTTTTTCGCGCGGTCTTGCCGCGCCCCGTACCACATCACGAGGAAGCGGTCCACGTCGCGCGTGCCGAAGCTCTCGTGCTGAATGAAGTCGCGGTAGTACACGTTTTGCGCGATCACGTGGATGGTCCTCCGCTGCACGTTCGTCAGGGTGTCCGGAAACTCGTAGGTCGGCGCCTCCTCGCTACCAAGCTGGATCATCTCGTCCAGTTTTCGGTACACAAACTGTTCCAGCTGCTGCTTGGAGAACGCCGCAAAGTTGGGCTCCGTGAGTTTCACGTACGTCGTGCCGTCGTCGTACTCGTCCTCATTTATGTAGCCGTCGCCACCGTTCTCTTGCTCGGCCTGCTCCGCCTCCTCGTCACCATTTTCCTCCTCCAGGTCGATCACTTCGGAAACGAACCGCGGCGCAGCAGCCTTCGCCGGTGCCTTCGACGAGGAGGACGCGGCCGACTTGTGCTCCATCTGAAAGTCGGAAAACTGAACGGCCGAAAGGTGCCCACGCCCGCGCTTGTTCATCTTGAGGGGGGGAGCGTTGTTCTCCGGCGCAGCACGAGCCTCCGGTTCCAAAATCTCCTGGTGCTGCCCGTCGGCGGTCACGCCGAATTCGCCGTCTCCGTCAAGTTCCGACTCCATCACGAACACGCCGGTGTCTGGCGCGCGCTGCTTCATTTCACCGCCGGCGGCGCGAGGAAGCGGCCGGAGCGACACGCCGCTGGACGATGACGCAGACGCTACTTGTTGAGCCCCCACATCGCCCCAACCGATCTTCACACTGTGTGCCGACGGTGATGAAGAAGCAGCCGCGTTGGCAGAATCTGGACGCGACGGAGAAATTTCAATCAAGCAATGAATCGATCATACAAACATCAACATGCAGGAAGAGGAACACACAGGAAATGTATCACACTAGCTTCACCGATCGACGAAAGCTGTGCCTAGCCGTGCAGAAAAATGCTGAGTCATTCCTTTTATCTGAGCTCAGCTGCACTGCGACCAAGTCACGAACAACAAGTAAGAAAAAGAAAGTACTTGAAAACGCCTCGTAATGCGTGTGCCCAGCCGTCGACGGGAGCCTCCCAACTACAGCCGAAAACGGGTTAATTGAGGGCGGCGGCACCGGAAGCGCCGCGTCTGGCGGCGGCGGGGACGGCAGAGACGTCGATGCCCCTGCGAAAGGATTGTTTGCTTGGTGGTGGTCAGCGGGGTAGTTGGTTCCTCCCTGCTGTTGGTTGCCGCGCTGCGTAACGCGCTTAGGCTGCGGAAGGCGATGCTTTCCGCCCTTGCTTTGACCCCCCATGGCGAAATGTTCCTTGAACTTGATGAAAATCAGTGTACTAAGTGTTCGAAAGAAAACCTACCTAGAATAAGTGCTAGTTCTTGGTGGCATTTTTACTGCTAGACTCTGCGACATCGATACATCCGCTGCTTATGCTGCATTCGTAGATGATATGAAAACAAAATATATAACCTGCAGATATTTCGTTAGAAGTGTAGTCAATGCAGTGATGCGCATGGCCACAATAGTGCCATCAAATCTGAACGGGGGGGGTTAGTAATCATCAACAGGGCTGACAAATAGAAAATCGATGCGCACCTTCAACTTTGGGTCAGGAGTTTATCACGAGGCTACTTCATGCTACACTGTGGCATTCCTTGAGGGAGATCAACAAGCTCAACACATGCGAAAACCTGTAATGATCACCACAAGATCCCTGACCAGTGATCAAGAATTTTCCGATTTTCTCTCCTACCTACCTACCTTCCGTCAAGCGCGACCGCGCTCACGCTCGACAGAAGGGCAGTTTTACGACGTGCCCAGGTCGGAGGAAGGTAGCAGATTCATTCACGACGCGCACGCACAGAATCATGATGTTGGACGCGGCGGAGGAGGAACTCCGGTGCAACGCGACTTGTCCTTCTTCATTCGACGAGTCATGGCTCGTCCTCGTTGCGGCGGCACACCACCAAGTCGATACCACACAAAGCAGCCAGCGATCGAATAAACAGTACGGATTCATCATTGCGCGCCAACAATTCGCGCGGGAAAACACTTACGCAGCACAACAGTACCATTGTCCCTCCGCGAGGGAACGGCAACGACGGCCACCAAAGCAAGACGCTGTCACAAGATGCACGAGTAACATATCCAATTGGAACCACTGGATCTTTCACCGACGGAGACAAAGAACAGTCCACCACCAAAGTACTATCCACAGCGTGTCACGCCAGCTGTGCGAGCCAGTATGCGGCCGCAATGCCCAGTCGTTTTTTTTTTCCTCTTTCCCCGTGCTTGCTTTTTAAATTTGGTTTGTTTTGCGTCATCGAGCTGGTAAATTGGCATGCGTCATCGAGCTGGTATGGAATCTTGAAGAGCTCCGTCAAGCATTCTTCTGTCACGATGCTTGTGGCAAGAACAGGGCCACATTTGGCCTTGTGTATATCAATGTCGCTGTGGCAGTGGTGTGGATATACCGCCCGGGACTGGCGTTTTTCAGGAATTCGATTTTGGAGTGGGCTGACCCCCGGCCCCAAAAAACCAAAATCTTAAACGCCAAGCCCCAATTTCGCGCTGATGTCGTGACACACCCACTGCAATCAAAACGAAGCTACCCCAGTTGTATCTACTTATGGTTATGCTCGTGCTGTAAAGACCTATGTAAACAGTGCAATCATTTACATTTTTCGTCATGAGTTGTTTCCTGAGGAACGTAGAATCCTGGCACCAAATAAAAATAATTTTCCGAATCGATATAATGTACAGAACGCGAACGAACTCTAAAATATTTGCTTCGTCAAAGTTTACACTGAAAGAATTTGTTTGGTGTACATCAGGTGTTTGCAAAATAGAATGAACCAGAATGGACGTACAAGAGCTTGCTATACAAACCATAATTCACACATGTACTTACCACCGCCCCCGTCTTTCTCCTTTTCTTCGCGTCTGCCGCCCGACCTACTTAGTCCCACGACCTTCACCTCTTGCCCTAAACACCGTAGCCCACGCCAGTAGACAGACGAGAGCCTTTTTCTTCTGCATTCAAAAACTGAATGCGTCAGCCACTCACGCGAAGCGAATTCCCGAGTCATCTTCGTCGACCTGGTCGGCCCGCTCGTACGCGTGCTGCTGGTCGGGTGCTAACGCTAGGATGTGACTCTGGTCTGCGGGGGCCGTCGTCGTTGCATACTGCTGAATCTGGACACTCTCACTCGCTGCAGCCGCTGGGTCCTGCTGCGGATACTGACTCTGCACCTGCACCGTGTGCACCTGTTGCGGACTACTACTTTGCACCTGCACCGTGCTCAGCATCAGTGGCTGCTGTCCCGCTCCCGCATAGTTGTTGCCTCGCAGCCCCACCGCCGCGTTCTGTTTCTTCTTCTTCGGCGGCTCGGGCTCTCCCGTCGTCGTCGCGGCAATAACCAGATACCCTAGCACCCCGCAAAGAGCAGCGATGATCAGCCAGATAGCCCTGTTGAAACGGTTTACACGAGTTCGTTGTTCTACGTCTGCGAGTGCGACCCAGAACTTCTTGCAACACATAGGAAGTCACAGACTTGGCAGCCGCCGTGGCGCCCCCCTACGAGAATACGGGGGCGATGGGGGATCGCAAGACGCGAGGCCAAAGCCGGCCCAACCGGGGAGCCCACCCACACTACCGCCGGCCGGTGGCCCCCTACTTTGGAAGGAGTTGCTGACGACACGGGGGCCAGAGGCAGATACGTGGCCCCCTACTTTCGAAGGAGTTGCAGACGAAGTGCTTTCAAAGGAGTTGCAATACATGTTCGTCTCATACATAGATTGATTGCTGGCCACGGGTTTGCAGTCCATCGAGTCCAGGAGCCGAAATCGTAGATCGAAAGCAGTTGTGGACTTACTTTTTGCGAAAAAACAGAAAAGTAGGAAGAACCAGCAGCAGCAGCAGGCCCCCCTATAGCAGTCCAAACACGTCCCGCTTCCGCCGCACGAGCACAGGCTGTGCACCGACCTCGAGTTGCAGCAGGGACAGGCGTTGGCGTGCCCCAGTCCCCCGCTTTCGGAGGCCGTCATTCCCACTGCGACCGGCCCATCATGTGCTTCGTTCTTCTTCTCGTCGCCCTTCTTGCCTCCACGCGAGGACCTTTCGCTTTCATCCCGACCATGCCCTTCGATGATATTTTCCATTTCCTCCCTCCGCTTCTCCTCCTCGGCCTTCTTTCCTTGCTCGCGCCAGCGCTCGCGCCGTTCCTTTGCTTCGTCTGTGGGAAAGGGTCGCTTCGTCGATTCCGAGCTCGGGGGAAACGAGGGCGGGCTCGGCGGCAAGCCGTCCGAACCGGTCGGCCCCTCGACCGGAGCCTGTCCCCCGGCCGCGGCGTGCTTCACCAGCTCCAAGGTGTCCGCGGCCTTCTTGTCTGGCGTACGGAAGACACCATCCGATCTCCCACGCCATTCGGCACCGTCCGGGTCAACTTCCTCCCACGTTACAAGATCGAAAAACTCAACGCTACTTATGTATTTTTTTTAGCGTCCGCTCGCGTTTGTTTGCAAATGCGAATCTCATGCCTCCATGTTTAAGTAGCGCACGAAAGCTGCCACGGGATCGAAAAACCCAGTGTAGAAGTATTTTCCACGCGTACCTTGACCTCGTAGAGGCCTTCGCACCATATCAATTCAGTTTCAGACCCCCTTTTCGACGTGGCGCCATTACAAGCACCACGTCACCACGGACGCCACATGTCCTACAACGAACCTATTTTTATCGCGCAGCGAAGAGGTAGAGGTCCACGCTGCTCATCAAGGAACCTTCGAAGACCAACTTGTTCGTAAGAACTCTACGAGACCGGCGACGCAACATTACGGGGAAGCGTGACATGAAAACCATCTAACTATAGTAGAAACGACGTGCGGGGTACTATCTCTTGCTGCCGCCTCCGTTGCACACCTCCCGTGGACAGCTAGTGCCACTCGCACACTAGCGACTCCGGGGGATCAAGCAGTCCAATGAATTGAATGAATTCATTGATCCCGGATCCGTTTCCGTACCCGTAGCGAGATGCCTTATAATCCTCTAAGCCGCCAGTCCCAATCGATCCCAGTCCCCCAGTAACTGTAAGAGAAGAAGCAAAACCAGAAGGAGGTATCGACGAGCTACAAAAATGAATTTGAATCGATAGCATTGAATTTTTTGAGGAGGTAACAACTTGCACCATGTTGGAAGATTTTCTGCGGAGTACAACGTGCCGGCTTTGATGCGGTGCCACCAAGTGGTAACTTGGTTGCAGTTGTAGTTCCTGATGGGCAATGGTTGGGCACCGGGCTTAGGCACAATCGCCGCCTTCACGAAGTCCTTGCCAGCCTCGACCACGTGGCGGAGGTTCGCAGACCACGTCGTCATCGGCAGGGTCGCAAGAGAGGCATCCAAATTCGAGTCATCACAACCCGTCGCGAAAGCCAGAAGGTCCTCGCTGTGACGAATCAAGTGGCGATTACTTCTTGATTCGGATTTTTGTTCAGAGTGTAGAAGTAGGAACGACCATAACTGAGGTGTCAGAGTCACTGTCAGGAAAGATCCAACTAGCGAGAAGGAACGAGCGCAGCAACGCATCAGAACCGAAAGCGGCGTTTCTTTTCAAGCTGGACCACAAAATACGAATGTCAATGCTGTGTTCCGTCGATGTGTGCAGTCCAAGAAATAGTCTATCTATATGTGAAAGAATACATGTTCTTGCGGTCGGCCTCATGTGCCGTAGAGGTTAGTGCACCGCGCGGCGATGGCAGTTTGTCTGGTGACATCACGAGTGCGCGGAAGCCCGGCCAGAACGGCCCCAGTCCCATGGGGACCATCACCAACTGCGCCAAGTCGTGTCCCACCTCGTCCAAGCACATTTTACAGGTCAAAACAATGCATCTTTCAAAACATCTTTTAAAAACCGGACGTCACGAGCGACCCGATCGATGCTCTGGGATCCATTTGCCTCTCGTCATGGCCAGGAGGCGCGAAGCCGATGTCGGGGCATCGGGGGGGAAGGCGAT
>RXOD01005342.1:0-14661 GCA_005223375.1 Amoebophrya sp. AT5.2 | reverse complement strand
GACCCGATCCACCGATCCGGTCAGACGAACTTCAGCCGTTCTCCGCTGAAAATCTATAAATCGATCCTGTTTCCACCATCCTAGCCTAAAGACGATTTTTCTGATTCCCATAACACAGCTCATCGACAGAGTGACACCCACGGAATTCCGTCACGGCCAACCATTACCATACATTATGTAACCTAACCAGATTAAACTTAAAGCTAAACTCCCAAATCCATGTTATAGATCGACACTCCCAAAGAAATGGCCAGCAATGTTTGGCGCGGGTCTCTTCGACAATCAAATAAACACAGAGAAGCGATAAAATAGAAATACAAATGTCGAGCACTTTTGTCGCAAACCGACAAGATTGGACTTCTTGGAGTCCGAGCCTCTGCTGCATGCAGCTGTGAGTGTGATTATAAGTAGTTCGACTTCAAACAACAGCATTTTCGTGATTCATTAATTGTCCCCAACTCTGGAGTTACCGTTTCCCGCCTCGTTGCGTGACAGCGAATGCAAAACGGAGTTGGTGGCTGCATTGCTACGGTCTCCTTGGGAGCTGCTTGTTGGACAATGGCGAATGCACCAGTGTTGTCGAGTTCATTGCTTATGTTTTATGGGGTGAGTCGTGCGTGAGATACAGGGAGCGCCCTTCATTTGAAGTCACTCGCTGTCGCCCAGCAGTGACTGTCATTGCTCCGTGTAACCTTACCGAAAGCCAGAAAAAATACACTTCCTGTCTTGTTTGACGAAAGGGGGAGGAGACAATGTCAAGAATTGTTCAAACAAAGTAGCGCGCGTCGTACCTACTTCCTGCGCGTAGGTATACGCTTACGCTCGGGAACCAAGTAGCGAGCGCGGTATGCTATGGGTAGGGAAAAGGGCCCTTTCGATTTCGAAGGGCCCTTTTGCGCCTACAGTATGCGATCTATGTGGTTGGTTCATCTGGTTCTTCTCTTTCGGAGTTGGAGCGATCCAATTCCTTTGCGAGAGTGAAAGCAGCTGATCTACTTGCTAGTGTGATGAAAACGCTCACTCTTGAAGCGTGAAAATATGAGAAGTCCCTCGCGGCCGACTCGTTTTCGCTTTTTTAAGTAGCGTCCGCAAATGTATGGAAGTCGAAGCTCAGAACTAAAACGAACTGCTTCGACCGATAACGATAGATCAGCGGCCGCTGATGTTGCCCGTCCTCGTTCATGTGGGGACGAGTTCTTTTAATAGAGATCCTGAGCGCAGCGCCCGGCTGTTGATTTTTAGGGTTCCTGAGAATAGTCCTATGAGTGTTGAGTCCCATTTGCATTTTGCTCTTCCGCGGCGAAAAGTGCCCCCTCGCCCTCCATCGGTCCGCTCTTCCTGATGTCCTTCCACCGCCGAAGTCTCGCCCCCATAGAGTCCATCGGCATCGATCCAATCGAAGATATCTAAATCGTTGCGACGAGAACGAGATGAAGTACTACTTTTGTCTCGACGTCGATTACTTACACGTGCGTGACGTGCTGCGGCGGCTGCTGACCACCCTGCACCTGCACGACGACGCTCGGCTGCTGCTGCTGATGCACGGGCATGGCCGGCTGGTGCTGCTGGTAGTAGGTGGCCGGTTGCTGCTGGTGGTGCACAACGACTTGCGGCGCGCCGACCGATGAGTAGGCCTCCTTGTACCGCGACGCCTGCCAGATGCAGGTCACGTAAACCAAGTACCCGACAAATACGGCCAACGCCACGCCAACCAACGCGCAACCCACTGTAGTAGGAAGGTGTAACTCTTTTCAGAAAGATGCTTTTTAGCCAAGTTGTAGCCGTGTAGTTTTGCTCCATTGATGACCATGGCCGGCGGCAAAGATGAATGAAGAAAAAAAAAGGCAACAAGGGAGGAACGAGCGAAGTGACTTTTAATTACGCTCGAGGCGAATTCGTCAATGTTCGAACCACTGTTTTCGGGTAGCATCTTGCAGCAGGTGCGGTTCACGTGCTTCGATAGCACAGCGCACCGGATTACGAGATTTACGATTCTCCAATTTTGATTTCTTGCAAGAAGAAGGCCTCACTCAGAGGGCACGACCTTCCCCGTAGCGAGTGCCACGAGAGTGGTCTATTTATACTTTCCAGTGCGTTGAAGCACCAGTTTCGAACAGCTTTTCCAGCTGTAATCTTCAGAGCATCAAGTGCTTGTTCTACTGCGTCGAAGCAGTCTGTTTCCGTACCAGCTTCACCAGCAGTACGCGCCACCGTCCAGGGGCCGTTTCAGTTACAGTTCGACTCCAGTAGTTAAGCCTTCTCTCGAATGTTGGCGCATTTCCTCCGTTCTCAGTCGTGGGGTTTCGAGCGGACTCGTTCCGGCGAGTGGTGTGGCCACATTCGAGATTCAGTCGTTGTCAGAATCGAGGGATTTCCGTTTCATCATTGATTGCACTTCCGTTCGGGATGGACTCGTTCCTCTTCGCTTTCGCCACGGCAACAGGGTAAGAATGAGCCGAGGAGAAATTAAAAGGTAACAAGGGAGGAACGAGCGAAGTGACTTTTAATTACGCTCGAGGCGAGTTCGTCAATGTTCGAACCACTGTTTTCGGGTAGCATCTTGCAGCAGGTGCGGTTCACGTGCTTCGATAGCACAGCGCACCGGATTACGAGATTTACGATTCTCCAATTTTGATTTCCCACCCTAAATTCACCTCCCTCAGAGACAAGATGTATGGCGCTTTCCTCCAACAACAGCAAGCCGATCATCAGGCTATCGCCGCGCAAGGTGCAAGGCAACTTCAGCAGGCCAAGGCCGCAGCAGCAGCAGTCGCGCTCAAGCGCCCTGCTCCAGTCGATCCTCTGTTAAAAGCATCCAACGCTTTCGTCCTCGACCCGCTCAACTTCAAACCTCGCGCGGACACCGACATCAAAAGAGCAAGACTCGACGGTCAAGAGCGGATCAACGCCCCGCACTTCTACGAATCACAAAAGATTGCAGCCGCGAAGTCGGAGGAGTCGTTTGTAAAACTCAACAGGACCTACATCATGTCAGACGGCACGAAGCCCAGAATGACGGACCATCGAAAAGGCATCATCAGGGTCCTGCTTAGCGTGCAAAAATCGAGAGTAGCGCAGGAGCAGCTCGACAAGTTAATGAGCAATCAGGCCAGTCAGAAAACAGCGGAGTCACGCTTGCTCACCTACAAGATGACGATGGACCTATCGAGGCGCGATCCTTGGCCCTGTAGCTACGAAAAGATGGCTTTGCTCATTTCGGCGTCGATCGCAAGCGAGTTCCCGTACAAGGGACTAGAGCAGGTCTGCAGCGACGTGATGAACGCGCGCGCGGACTTTCCGAAGGACGACAAACTCAGGGCTCACCAGATTCTGAACCGCCTCAAGCGGAAGGGGATCATCGGACAGCGCGCGCAGAAGAAGCCGGCTACATTAAGGCACGTCAACATCTTCAGAACGAAAACAATAGCGCAGTCGTACGCCCAGATTCGCACCAACCTGTTGATAGGATTCTACGGCGCCTTCAGACGCAAAGAAGCAGCCGCCATGACGTTTTTGGAGAAGGGCGAGGAAGTTCCGCGAGGTTACATCGGCGTACGCCTGTGCGACGTGGACAAATCTGTCCATTTTGACCTGACCCGCTTCATCCAGAAGGGAGGCCCGAGATCAGCCAGACACGTCAGAGCGCACTGCGCTTGTGAAGGAAACGAGAAGAGGCGGCACCTTTGCCTAGTGTGCTCGGAGGCCAATCGGTCCGCGATCAAAAACATCCATGCCGGGTTCGATCTAGGCAAAGCCGTGGAAGTCCTCAGAAGCAGCCTCAAAACGCTGAGCGACCCGATGGCGGAAGAACTCGATGATAGCGCGTCACACAGCTGCCGGATCGGCTTAGCCATCCACTTGTTCGAGAACGAAGAGCAGATGGCGCAGATCGTCCATCATGCCCGTTGGGCAGATGAGACGATGGTCCTTTACTACGCGCGCAACAGTAAAGGGTTCGCACGGCCAGCTCATTGGACGAACGGCTTGAAGTTCCTCAAAGCATCCAAGAGCGAAGATTACGGCGAAGACCCGCCAGACTTTGAATTAGATTCTGAAGACGAAGACGAAGAAGCAGTTTTCCACTCAATGGACGAGCCCGAGGCCGATTAACAGTTCAAAGAATTTAACATTTGAATGCCAATTTAAAACAACACGATTTCGAAGATGAGCCTGACTTTACGCAAGTTTCTAAGTGTTCACCGTTGAAGCCTGCAGAGAGATTAAAAATCCCTGGGTAGAGTCAAGTCAGACCGCATTCGTTTCTTGTTTCGTCGTTTTCGTTTTTCAATCAAACGCTTCAGCTCAGCAACAAAGTAGTGCTAGTAGCACAGCAGTTGAGTAACAGTCAGTTGAAAAAGTAGTTAAAAAGATGGCACACGCGAATCCCGGTGGTCTCCCCGGAGCGGCCCCTCCGCCAGCACCGGGAGCCGGTGGTCTAGGCGGTCAAGGAGCTGGAGGTCTCGGTGGTGCCGGTGGTCAAGGAGCCGGAGGTCCCGGTGGTGCCGGAGGTCAAGGAGCCGGAGGTCAAGGCGCTGCAGGCAACGCTCAGAACGTTGCGCAGCCCGCCCCGATGCAGTTCGATGCGAGCCAGTACGTCATGGCGCAAGAACTCCGAAACGAGCACAAGGAATTTGGTCGAGAGGAGAACATTTTGATGGGCGCGGTGGACATGGAGTTTACCATCAACCTGGACAAACCCACCTACACTGAGCAGACGAAAGTCGCCACGATGTTCCGCCAAAAAGAATTCAGCACGACCGGCCCCTCAATCATCAAAGGGACGGGAATGACGCTTGAAAAATTTTTCAACGCGCTCGCCATTGAGTCGAAACGCGGCCGCATCATCCAAATCGCAACGGCGCGGAATGCCGTGAATCACGTACTAACGTCTGCCTCCGTTAATAGAAAGTGAAGTTCTGAAGTTGTCCTTTTCATGTTTTTATTCGTTTCCCACTTTCAATTGAACAGGTGAAAACCTTCCGTTTGATCGCGAAAGAAGCGGACTGCCCCACGTCCAAAATCGAGGAATGGGCAGCTGACCTTCTGATGGACGCCTCGTCGCTGAACGTCGGCCCAGCCGACCACGGACGCGCGATCGAGATCGCGCAGTTGCGCAACGAACAGGATGATCTGAGCTTGCGGATCCGCAGCGGAGACCTCGACCAGAATGGTATTTCATTTTGCGACTTTCAGTCGTCCAGAAAAAGTTTCAGTTGTTGGCTTTCATTTAGCCACCCATCATCACTCTAGTCCGGTCATCAGGAGCGCCGTTGCAGCAACCGGTGCCGGGGTTTCAGGATCAGCTGGTGAACATGTCGAGGCAAGAATACGGGGCGAGGATCAACAATTACGTGGGCGCAATGTTTATCCCCATGCTGAAAACCCGCGTCGAAGACGGTGTGCAGCGTTACAAGATGCAGCTCCAACTCGCAGAGTTGTACCAGCGGCGCCAGACGCCCTACACGCCCTCCCCTGGTGATCATGACCTGTACTGCACCCCTGTCCCGAAGGGAGATCGGCGCAGAGGAAAAGGAAATCCGCCCAAAGGTGGCAAGAACAAAAACACCCCCAAAGGTTT
Source organism: Amoebophrya sp. AT5.2 (assembly GCA_005223375.1). Classification (NCBI taxonomy): domain Eukaryota; class Dinophyceae; order Syndiniales; family Amoebophryaceae; genus Amoebophrya; species Amoebophrya sp. AT5.2. The sequence continues at coordinate 9,083 of RXOD01005342.1, read as the reverse complement.
TTATCGCATTAGCTTTTTGTTTCCAAGTAGATTCCAGTTCGTTTAAAAGTAATTTAATTACAAGCCCACCTCATCAAACAGGTGGCCGCGAAGACAACTCGGGAAAAGGGAACACTAGCTATCTCGGTCCCATGCCGAAGATGTGCCTGGCCTGGGCGTACGGCGACTGCCCGAACAAGAACTGTTCATTGCCGCATAAGCGGGCACTTCTTTGTTTGTTTAAGCATTACATATTTTCAGGCCTTGAAGCCCTAGTCGATACAATTCAATCCCATCTCCTTGCAGGTCACGCGCGAGCAGTTTGAGGTGATGAAGAAGTCCGCGCTGCTGAAGTCGCGCATGGAAAACCTCAAGTGCGAAGACCTCCCAGAAGAAGACTGGTAGAGGCAGCAAGGAGAAGTAACAGCGTCCAGAAGAAAATTTTTTATCCATCTGGATTTAATCGAGAAGCTCTTCGGTAAAGAAGTTGTTTAGAGCACGAGTTTCAGTTTCAAATCTGTGTCTTAATATCGAAAGAATGACTTTTACAGAGGCTACGAGTGACAAGTTACGATCTCAAATTAATTTAATAATTTTCATCGACGGTTAAGGCAAGTTCTCCACTTACCCACGATTAGACTTTTTGTGTCAAAATATAAATTTTAACTCAATCAAAAGAAAGAGTTCAACATCGACTCGCGTCCGAAGTTTGTTTTAAAAAGTTTCTCACATCTGATGAAAACACCATTGGGAAAACGAAGCATAGCAGTCAGCAAAACGCACACGGTTTCTTTTGCAACATGTCACGAACATTCCACAGAACATCAACGAATTCAGCTCAAAGCGGTGGAGGCGTGTTCAAAATGAGCGCGTGCACTTATGCAGTAAGCGAAGCTTTAGTCAGCAGCAATCGTTTGAATTCATCAGTCAACAAACGAGCAGGACAAGTTGAATTGAGTTTACCTTTTCGAAGCATCAGTTTTGGACATGAGAGCTTCTTATCGGGCACTGCTTTGGGCAGCAGTGGCCCGCTGCACAGCCCAGCCGGCGCCGTCGGCATCAACCACGGCCGCTTCAAGCTCCAGTGCAAGTTCGACGAAGCCAGCAGCTACATCAAAAGCTGCCACACCGGAGGGACTGCTATGGATCCCGAAACACGACCACCACATCGAAGCCGAATTCGAGCTCATGCTCCGGCGAGTGCAGTTCGATCTCAACAGAGCTGCAATTTTTGAACCAATCGATTCGGAAACCAAGGGCTATGCGCAGTCGCTGCTACAAGCCGAGGAAAAATTCAAGGACAAGGCCTCTACCGCGAACGCCTTCGAAGTATTCAAGAAGCGGATGAGCATCTGGATGCGCATGGCGAAGGGCCGAGATGCCGAGATCAAGAGCACCATGAGCGCGAAAGTGCTCAAGCACTCGCGCAAGTTCAACCTGGGGCTGATGGAGTTCCTCTTCGATCGCTTCATGAGCGAAGACCCGGACGGGTAACGAGCGTTTTACTTTCAGCAATACTGATCAGGCGTTCAACAACGCCTCTTTTCAATCAACATTCCACTTTCACTTCAGGTGGACGGTCTTTCGAGACGGAGCGAGGTGCGTAGGCCCTTGCGGAGCGCCAGACTACTGGCCACCGTCGGCATGGAAAAGACCGGAAATGAAGCCGCTCAGCTCGCTACCAAACAATCTCGGGAGCTTCATGCCTGGGAATGGCGGCGCTTCCGATCCGCCTTGGGAAAAAGATGAAAGTTTGTTCTGTTGGAGTAGCTCGCTTATGGAATCTATCTGGCCGCAACTCGAAGCAGGACCGTTCGTACCGCAAGCAGGGCATGATCACCTCGGATGGACTCCCCTACTCAACTTGTTAGAAAGTGAAACAGCACGCGTAGTGGCAGACAAGCTTCTTTCTTTCCTGTGGGGCCCGTCAATAGGCACCAACGTCCTCGAAGGTCCATTCGATTTGGCCGCCTGCCTAGAAGCAGGCTGGACCACAGTGGTGCGGAGATTTCCCATCCGCCAAACGAATAAAATTAGAAGTGTAGATCCACTCGTTTTCCAAAACCACTGCAGTTATCTGGAGCGGGGAGTACCAATGACCAGCCCCCAAGCCATCCTGTCGCAGGCAGCGGTGTTATCAAATCCGAAGCTTCTGGAAATGGGCGTTGTGAACCTATCGAAGAAAAACATCAAACGGGCTAAGATGGTTGAAAAAGCTTACCTCAAGCAAGTCGACGACTACTTACTCAGAGAGGGCCCGAAGCCGGAGCCAAAGTCGCTCAACGAAGGATTCGAGCCTTCCAAGCGTCCTTTTTTCACAAAGCTCCATCACCAGCCCAAGAATAACAGACTTATGCTGAATTCACCGTTCACACTGGCAGACGCTGCGGACTTGATTTCCACCCCACTTCATGCGTTTGTCGTAGATGCGTTGAAGGCATACAACAATGTAGCAATCGCAGATGAACATTTAAAATACAGTCGGTTAGTGGTATGGAACCCGATCAAGAAGAAATGCTACGGCTTCCAGTGCTTAGTGTGTGGATTTGGCAACGTCCACAGTGTGGTCAACTGGATACGTCCATTCTGGGGCGTGAGGTCGATATTCCGAAGACTCTTGGAAGTCCTCCTCGAACTGTTCGTCGACGACAGTACAGGAGTAGCGCCCGAAAAGACGGCCAAGCACATACTCGATTGTTTCCTTTTTTATCTAGATTGTTTAGGGATGCCTTACAGTGTACCCAAGATAGCCATCGGCTCCATTGTGTTGATCTTAGGATTAGTGTCCAATTTCAAGGAGCGACCGTTCTACACGATCGACAAGAAGCGCAGGGACGCCATTGTTAGTATGATAGATTCTGCCGGCAAGGCTGGCGCCTTGCCGCCACACCTGGCCCGCAAGCTTCAGGGCAAAGTTATGTTTGTATTTTCCGCCCTAGTCGACCGGGCCCTGAACCCGCTTCTCAGACCACTCATCAACAGAGCCAACCAGCAGTGCGAGCTGGTCGTCAAAATGAGCAAGAAACTGTTACTCTGCATGTCCATGATCAAAGAAGTAGTGTCAAACAAAGTCATGCGCTTTCCGCGCTTCGAACCCATCGCAGGGCTTCGGAACATAGTTTACACGGACGCATCATTTAGCAATGGCATCGGGTACCTAGCAGGAGTCATTCCCCGGGTTGTCAATGGGGCTGCTTCTTATCTTTTCTGGCATTACAGAGTCACCCGCGCGATGATCCACAGATCAGTGGGCCGCCAGGTCATCCATTTTCTGGAGGCGGTCGCCGCAGTTTTTACCTTACGCATATTCTCCACGCAGGCGCGCCGTGGTCTGTTCAACGTTTACGTGGACAACACGGCGGCCGAAGGGTGCCTCCTCAACCAGTCATCCAGGCGAGGTCCCATGGCATTCTGTGCGCTTGAGTTTTGGACATACGCCAGCCAGCACGGAATTTCTCCGTGGATTAGTAGAGTGGTCAGCGAGCTGAACCTGGCCGATGTTTTCACCAGGGAAGAAAAGTTTTTGTACCTACTTCACAACTACGGTTCCATGTTTACCAGGCAGCCTCTCATCCCTCAGTTCGAAGGCTACCTCCGCTCGCTTCTCATGTTGCGCCCGACCGTACTCGCCACGGGCCGCATCCATCTTCCAGGAGAGTTTTTCCACGATGAGCCTGAGTCCGAATCTGACCCAGAGGTTCCTCCTTCCATTGCTTGAATGGTCGATCTTGTTTGCGAAATGATCTCATGGATGATTTGCGGGCCAGATCCCCGCCTTTGGTTCGTTCTTACCTAAAGCGAACGCACGAGTCCCACCCGTTGTTCTTGGTGCAGCCACATTCGAGATTCAGTCGTTGTCAGAATCGAGGGATTTCCGTTTCATCATTGATTGCACTTCCGTTCGGGATGGACTCGTTCCTCTTCGCTTTCGCCACGGCAACAGGGTAAGAATGAGCCGAGGAGAAATTAAAACTCATTATAGCAGCTCATCTAGAACAAAAACAAGTACAAGTAGGAGGTATACGGGGCGTGGTACTACCCGTCGAAATGCAGTTCTTGTGGTCGCGGAGCTACCCGAAGAGCTGTGCAAGGGTGTCGAGGACGGTGTACATCATCGTGTACACCATCGTGATCAGCATGATGTACACGATGATGGCCGGTTCAAAGACCTGACTCTAAAGGCCTGACGCTCAAGGAGGTGGACCCTATTAGGTTGGGCGCTTAAGGAGGACCCTGAAGGCCTTATTAAGGCTGTAATGGCCTTAAGGCTGGAGCAGCGCTTTGGCAAACCTCTATAACAGCCAAGTTTGATGTTAAGCGGAACACGCTGTTTAATAAATTGAAACGGCGTTCCTCAAAGTAGGCGGGCGAAAGTTGTTCGCCGTATATTTATATTAACAGAAGAGCATGAATTATATTATACGGGGCGTGAAAGCGGCAACATGTCCGACACCGTGGACATGGACGGTGGTGCGGCCCAAGGCGCCCCCCAGGGAGTTGAGGACGGCGGCGGCGCCCAGCATGATGTACCCGATGATCGCCGGCACGGAGCAGGCGCCGTCCCAGTTCCCCACGGTACAGGGACCGCAGAACAACTTGGAGCAACAACTGGGGGCCTCGCGACGGTCGCAGCCGCAGCAACCTGTGAATTAATATATTTGTTTTTGTATCATAAAAATACTGAATTGAATTTGAAACTATGTTCGCCAATTGAATTGTACCTCTAGTGGTGAGATAGAGATTGATTGGCTGCCTCATTGATTGACTGCTATTCAAAAAAAGATGAATTTCCCAAAGCAAATTTTTGACAGGAGGCTAGCGAGAGCTTCAGGCGGAACAATCCCATCGCATTTTTAATAAATAAAGTATCAGTGCTGGTAGTGGTACCGGTCATGCGTTCTTCCTTCGACATGGTGTTGGTTTGGGAGGGCTGGTTGTGGCAGACGGTACGGCTGATAGCCAGTGGACGTGGTGCGAAAGCTATGGAGATAGAACTATGCGAGTGTTTGAATGGTTTGCTCCTGAATTCAGTGGATGAGAATGACGGCGCGCAAGTATTTTTTTCTGAAGGAGAGCTTGCGACCCTGAAGATAGGATCCGATGGCTGAAGAGATCATGAACATGACAAGGGATCGCACGGGTGAACCACAGTTGAGGTGACGCATTCCATTCAAGATCGCAGAGCCAGAGGCCCGAACTACTAGAGACATACGGGCCGTCGCCGTGCGGTTCATGGACAAGGACAACGAAGCATCTTTTTTCCTCTAGTGGTAGTGATAAATGAAATGCAAATGGCTGCGCAAGAACTCATGGCATTTGCACTCCGCCCGCGAATCCTCTGCTGTGAGAAGGTCAACACAATTGGACGTATGAATATACTGGCAACGGAAACCCCGCCAGACATCATCTATTCTCAATCACAATGAGAACGCATGGTTCAAAATGTGCGCGCAAGCGCACCCGCATCGAATAGCGAAGGTATCGATGTAAGTACTATAGGAAGGAATCGGTGGACGTGGACTTTTATAGTAGAGCTAGAGAGGCCGCGCTCTTTCGCGCGAGAGCTATCAATGGTGGCGCTTTCACCGGAAACTTTGTCTGTGAGAGAGCGGAGGTGCAAAATGCTTTGTCGGACTTCTGGAAACAGGAAAATATAATGAAAGAATATGAAAACGGAAAGAAAAAAACACGCTTTTATGCACACTTTTACGTGCTTCTACGCCGTAAAAAGAGGGTGATCTGACATCAGCCGGAAAATCGAAAATTCTAAATGGTAGCTCACCTCCACTTCTCAGGTGAATGGCTGTGGCTAGTATTGCGCGTAGTACAGCTGCTGCGGTTGGGGTTGCGCAGGTGCTGGGTTGTACATCGGCTGCGCAGGTGCTGGGGCCGCGCCCGCGGGGTAGGAAACGTACTGCTGATGTGTCGGCTGGTGCTGCTGCTGCGCCCCTTCCCTGATCACCGCGATCTGAGGGGCGCCGATGGTCGAATACGCCTCGCGGTACCGGGACGGCTGCCAAATGCACAATATGTACACGAGGTAGCCGATCACTACCACACTGCAAACGATCAAACCGAGCGGAGGCGTCGTCGCAACTGTCCGATGGGATGGATCAATTTTTATGGTTCATCCGATGAAAATAATTAAAATTAACGAGCACACAATCAATGCACAGAAACAGGAGGTCAGCGTACGCAGGCTCTTGGGGCATCTACTGGCGGCGGCGTTTGTCGATAAAAAGAAAGAGATGTTGAGAGCTACAGCTATTCAGCTATAGTACGATCTTCTCCGCGGTTGCAGCGGGCAGCGGCCATGGAAAAAGACAATGACCACGCGGGGGCCACACCACTGCCAAGCAACACTTCCGGCGCAAGGACCAACACCAAGGACCAACAAGCAACCACGAATCGCCTAGTAAGAGTGCGCAGCAGCGCCCTATGCCGAAGGCCGTTCAGAGCTTCCCAACCACATCCAAGAGATGATGCTTGCCACGGAGCAACACCCGTCGACGGAAAAGCCAGAGGGTTCGGAAAACCCGCTGGGTTTTCCGGCCGAATCCAAGGACGTGGCTTGCGGGCAATCGGGTTCGTTGCTGTTGGGGGCCGCTTTTAATGGGCTCCACTTCATCTTGGTCTTGCCGCCGCGGAAAGAGTAGGCCGGTGCTGCCTTATTGGGTTCATTTATGTGCGTAAACTCAATCCATAAACTAGCCCAGGCCGCGCCCTGGACCATTTTCCGCCGAACCCGAAAAAGCGGGGGCTTTTGGCAGCCATGAAATAAATAAATATTAAGCAATCTGTCCTGACGGCGTCTGTAGATGCCCACCCGCGCACCGCGCGGCGCAGCCGCGCGGGATGGTCCATATATACCAATCGCAATGCTCCCCAACCACAGCACGACGAAGATCCAAGAGATGATGCTTGCCACGGAGCAACACCCGTCCCAGTTCGCGGCGACGCAGGGACCGCAACAAAACTTTGCGCAACAATCGGGGGGGTCACGCCGGTCGCAGCCCAAGCAACCTGTCCATGCGATTCATTTGTTTCTTTTTCTTCATCGGAGGACTTGCGGCGTAGTACCTACTGCGCTATACAGGTCGGTCGTAGATATAATGTAGTAGGTCTGGATCATCGTGTCTTTATTTTTAGCTCAGTTGTAAGTACCGGTCATGCGATCTTCTTTCGACATGGTTTTTTCGCGCGATGTGGGTTTGAGACAACGGGACGTGAGTGAGGTGGAGGAACAGCGGTCGCCAAAAAGCCTTTATTTTCTCAAGTGGCCTGCAGGGATTTTCGGGGTTCACAGGGACCGATTGATGCGTTTTAATTGCCTGTGTCACAGGGAAAGCAGCTGCATGTAGATCGTGCAGCTGCTCTCCTTCTAACGAACGTACCAATACATGTATAACGCAATGAATGCACCGGGGTTCTCCGGGTGGCATTTTATGATTTGTACATGATCATGGTGTCGTGTAAGCAGGGTCAAAGCAGTGTCCTGTTGATCCTTCGTGATATTTGCAGCTGGATGCCAATTTTCTTCTACATCGGGTTGATCGCTCCTGAAGGTGCGTAAACACAGCCATTGCACGTAGATTACTTGTTTGAGTTGTTGCTTGTTCTAAATTCTTCGTCACCTACTAGTTCTAGCTTTTTTCGCAGTGAATCAAGGAGTGTTGACACCATGCTTCTCCTCGTCGAAATCATGGAAGGGAGTGCAACTACAGCGGCTATGAAATTACACTAGATCTTCCTGCGCTACTCGTCGCCGCCCATCAGCAGAAGCAGCGCCATGCTTAGGAGCAGGTAGCGGTTTTTCTCATCCGTTTCCGTTCCGAATTTCAAGTGCGCACCCCCGTCCTTGAGATAAATTTTTCCCGGATCGTTTCCGCGCTTTGTCCCTTTCCTTACCGTGCCAAGTCGGGACCACTTGCGAGGTCCGCGTCCCGACGTGCTCGCGGTAGACTCCGGACTTTCCGACTCGGATGTCCCTCCGAAGTGCAGCTTTTCGTTCTCCGACAAGCAGCCACTGTCTTTTTCCACTACCTCCTGCTCTTCTATTCCCCCGCCCACATCACCAACATCAGCCTGTCGCGCTCGGCGAAAAGGAGGGCCAACATCAGTTTCAGTACCAACATCATCAGCATTCTCTTTTTCGCCGAGCAAGACGTCAGCCTCCCCCTCCTCGTTATTTCTGCCCAGCACGACGTCAGCGCCCTCTTTTTCGCCAAGCACGACATCGAGGAATGACGCGCCGTGGATGTGTCCGCGGCCGCGGCGGCTGGTGTGGTCTGTGGAAGAGGAAGCTTGCTGGTGTTGTGCAGCAGCTTCTTCCCCGTCCTCACCCGCGGAGTCTCCATGCTCGCTTTGTACCGCGGCTACGATGTCTAGCACGGTACAGAGCCAGTATGGAGACTCCGCGGTTGCAGATTTTTCCTCGGACATCGCTCCATGATGAGAAAGCGCGCCGTTTTTGCCCCGCCTGCTTGTTGTCATCTTGTCCCCGCGCGTTGTTTGCCGGCGCAGCCGCATTCTGGGTCGCTGTTTCGTGGTGAAGACGGTGCGCGGGGCGGAAGCGAAACTTGCGGAGGAGGAAGCTCCGGTACAACTAACAACACTCGACGGGAACGGGATCATCTCGTTGTAATGGGTTGGCTCCGCGGTGAGACACGGAGTGGCGCAATTTGGGTTTCCCATTATTTGGGGCCGCTGGTGGTGGATTTTCCCGATCTCGCGGAAGCGACTTTTCCGCAGCGAGGCTTTTCCCCAGGACCAGAATTGCGGGGGAGGCGGCAGCTCATCACAGGACATCAGCACGCGGACCACCGGCAGCTCGCGCGTCTTTGAGCTACTTCTTCCACCTGCACGCCGCCGGGTGCTGGCTCGCGAGGCGGCCGGGGCTCTCTTCTGTTTATCTCGGCAGCAAAAGTAAGACCTCCACGCGCCGCCGACGAGCGCGGCCAGCCAGGTGAAAGGCCGCGTGAGAGTGTGCGCACAGTTGCAACACCTCGACGCGCTAGAGTCGGTCGCATGACTATTTCCAGTAGGCGCGGAGTCTTCGGTTCTCAACATCATGGCCCCGTCAGAAGAGCAGCGGCGGGTGCTGT
>RXOD01005341.1:0-14661 GCA_005223375.1 Amoebophrya sp. AT5.2 | reverse complement strand
CCGTTTGAGGAGCCGCGCCATCTGGCCCCAGTCGAACCAGGTGTCGTCGTCCAGGAGCATCACCCACTTGATCTCGGGGGGCATCGCAAAAAAAAAAAAAAGCTGGAGGATGGAGGACTTCGATGGCATCGCAGAGCACGCAATGCAATGTGCGCGCCAGCAAGTGGCGTCTGCAAGCAATGTGCGCGCCAGCGACACCTTGGTGACTGTGGTGAAGATGGTGAGTGAACCCTGCGCCTGGAGGCGGTGCCGGGGTCCCCGAACATGATGGTCATGCACGGGCCTTCTCCGCTCGTGGGAGAAGGGAGGCCTCAATCCGAAGACTGATTTATCATCCGAGAACAAGGTAAAACTCAAGCGTAGCGCAACCACTAACAGTCCCACCACACTCTAACAGAGCATGGGGTACTGCCAGTGCCCGATGTCCCTACCACGAGACCCGTCAAAACTCTGCCACTCGCGGGGACAAGCCCAGCTAATGGGAGAGAGTCGACGGTCGAGTGCGCCACACAAGAGGACTGCCGAGTTCTAGCCCAACCGATGGTAGGAGAAGGAGTGCGGGCGCATAAAGGCGGCACCGTTCGCTAGGTGGACGTCTTGATTCATGGATGTTTATCCTTAAGCAACACCATGTTGATCTTGCACCTGTGCCACACTTCCTGCCCGCTGATCTTGCACGGCATCGCAGAGCACCTCCCTCCTCTCGCTCCACCAGCTCGAATCCCAACTGCGCCAGCGACTCTTCCGTTTTTTTCTGAGAACTTTTCAGTCTGGGAAACACTGGACTACTTATCGCCCCGGCCTTATCGCTGCATGAAAGAAGCGCAGTCGCGCTGACACGTAGTCGCTGGATCGTGTGCGGGGGTCCTGGTCGGAACCTGGGCGGAACGGCTGTTCAGTAGAAACGTCGTCGACGCTGCGCGCGGCCATGAAGCAGTCCGCGTCCCCCCCCGCCGGAGCTGGTGGCGGTTTGGTGGAAACTGCGACGCACCACGTAAAACGAGCGGCGCAGAGACTGACGCAGTGTCCCAGCGAAGCCGCTATGCCGTGGTAGCCGGCAATCGAAACGACGGAACTTTCTGGGCGGTCGTTCGGAGTGGCTGAACACTTCCCGGCGGCGGTCCCGACTCTTTCGAAATTCATCTGCTCGATAGAGCGAGAAGTCGTCGGAACGCCGGAAGACCGTTCGAAACAGTGAAACGCCACACCTGGTGCCGTAACGCTGGATACAACAGGGTCGTTGTACGCGTGCATTGGTGCGCAGTCGTCCTGGCAGTGGTCTGGCTCTGCTCCGTCCCGCACGAAGCCCGGAGGGAGGTCGGCGTCCGAGACTTCCGAAAGGGTCCTCGCGGCCAAGTGGCAATGTATCGCTGCCCCCGGCGTCACAGGGGCGGGTGCTGTGCCAGCACTCACCGCGACGCACCACGAGGGCCGCCTTGCGCACAACTGCATACAGTGCTGTGGCGAAGCGGTTTTCCCCCACGCACCCGTGATCGGATACAGAACTGTCTTCGCCGCGGAACACACACCTGTGCCAGCAACTGACGTGAAGCCGCTTACTGCGGTCATCGAAGTAGACGTCGGCACATTCGTCCTCCTCCAGCACTGGAACCCGGTGCTGCCGTCCAACCCGAGAACGACGCAGTCGCTCTGGCACGCGTCGTGCGTGAAATGGAGCACGAACCCCGGCGGCAGACTGTCCCCGGAAGATGTAGATGAAGGAATTTCGCGCACGCTGCCCACGTTAAGTCGACATTGCGCGCCTGCGGGCTCGAAACTCACAGCGATGCACCACGAACGACTGGAGCAGAAGTTCGCGCAGTGGCGAACTGAAGCTGCCTCTCCAACCGCCTCCGCAATCGGCGCGCCTCCATGCTCACCGGCTGCCGCCGAACATCTTCCAACTCCCGCGATCTGTTCGAAGTCGCTGATGGTAGGCGCCGCCGGAGGAGGAGAAGAAGTAGGAGAACCCGCCGGAGACTGGACGCTAACTGCTACTGCTTGCTTGCGCCAGCATTCGAATCCACGGCCGCTCTCGTCGTTACCACGAATCTCCGCGTCTATAACCCCCACACTAGTCTCCTTCGTGAACCCCCTCGGCATATCCGCATCTGGTACCGAGTCCATTCCGTCTCGGGTTTCCAGATGACATTCTGCAGGACGATATGGTGCCGTGCTAGTGGCAGGAAAAGTCTGCGCGCTGACTCCAATACACCAGTCGCGGTTTTCACAGTATGCGACACAGTGTGCCAGCGAGGCCACAAGCCCAACCGCGTGTGACAGCGTGACGCTTCGCGCCGCTTCTGTCGGCGCAGCAGAGCACCGCCCTGCGCCAGGAACTCTTTGAAACCCCATCGCGGCTACGGATTTGCTAGTTGCAGGTAACGCATTCACTGCTGGCGCCCAACAGTCGTACCCCGCGCCCATGCTCTCCGAGTCCACGCCTAGCACAGCGCAGTCACTCTGACACCCATCTGGCGGAGCACCAGCCGGCCCGGTGTAGAAGCCCGGCGGCAGGGCATCTTCTGCCGAGGCTTCGGCGAGTGCCTGCTGACTCGTCGCGAAAAGCCGGCACGAGATGCCTGTAGGTGTCGGTTCCGAGGTCTGCGCGCTGGCACCGATGCACGCGTCAGCGCCAGCGTCGGCGCAAAGCGAAATGCAGTGAGCGGTCGACGCGACAAACCCTTCCGTGTACGGAAGCCGGTAGTGCGGGGATCTTAGTGTTCCGGAACACACGCCGTCACCAGGAATGCGTACGAAGCCCATTTCCTGTGGCGACCGCTTGGTAGCAAGCGCCGACTGCCGACGCCAGCATTTGAAGCCTTGCCCGCTCCACTCCGGGAATTCGTAACTCCCCGAAGCGGCGCAATCATTCTGGCAGTAAGTGGCCGGAGTTTCTGAAGTTTCTGGCTGCGGCGAGGCGGGTCCGACGTTGTCGCTGTTGTGCGTTGTCCTCACAAATCCAAGCGGCACTTCGTCCACGGCGGAGGTAGAGACGTCGTCGATGCTCGCTGCGTGCAGCTGGCATGTTCGGTACGGACTGCCGGCTGCTGGTCCGGTTGTCTGCACGCTTACAGCGACGCACCAAGCGGAACGCGCCTCGCAAAGCGCCATGCAATTCTGGGACGAACTTACGTTTCCGCTGTAGCTCGGAATCCGCAAGCTTCCTGCCGTGCTCCCCGTTGCGCACACTCCGCTACCGCCGCCGGCGGAAGTGAAGCCCATTTCTCCTTCGCCCCGCACCGGAGGCGGAAACGAGCCTTGCTTCTTCCAGCACTGAAAACTCCTGTAATCCGCTCCGCCCGTGCTGTCGACCGCAGCCGGCATGCAGCTGCTCTGGCAGGTGGTGGCGGGCGTTCCCGCGTCCTTCACGAATCCAACTGGGACGTCAATGTCCAGCACGTCGCCAACGCTCGTCCACGACTCGAGGTGACAAGCGATCGCGCCCCCAGTCGTACTCGCATGGGTGCTCTGCGCGCTTGCGCCTGAGCACCAGGACGCTCGCGCCTCGCACAGGGACAGGCAATCTTCCAAGCTCCCCACCGCGCCCCGCACGTCTGCAATGCGGTTGCCCGGTCCCGCTGCCGATGTGGCGCATTGACCGGAACCGGGAATCAGCTCAAACCCCATTTGGGTGGGCAGTCGTGCGCGGCTCACTGCAATTTTTCGGTAGCACTGGAAGGGCCCGCCGGTTGTTGGTGTGGGGACGCCAGCGGCGACAGTTGCGACGCCACGCGCACTGCAGTGGCTCCGACAAGTATTTGTCGGGCTCCCACTGTGCTTGGTAAAACCTGGCGGTACGTCCGTTGAATCATCCAACTCTTCGATGTCCCAGGCTTGCAAGTAACACTCCCGCCCAGCCACCTGTACACTCACGGCCACGCACCAGCGCGGCTGTGCCTCGCACAGTGCCACGCAGTGTGCCAAGGAAAATGCGCGCCCGCGTACTTGCGCGATCGGCTTGTGGGGTGGAGCCGGCTTTTCGGAGCAGACGCCCGTACCGGGCACGCGCTCAAAACCCATTCCGGCGACGGTTTTCGCGAGAGGCGGTGTTGGATTTTTCACCCAGCACTCAAAGCTTCCGCTGCTACCGCCAGGCGGCATGCCCGCACTTTGCACTGCGCAATTCTGCTGACAGCCACCAGCAGCGAAATCTTTGAGGAAACCGGACGGAACTTCAGCGTCAGAAACGTCGGCTATGCTGCGAATTTCCAGATGGCAGGAGAAACTGTTCTGCTGCCCGGTTGAAAATGAAATCGTCCCGGACTGCGCGCTGACTGCGATGCACCAAGTGCGAGTCTCGCACAGCGCCATGCAGTGGGCCGCTGACGCAGCGTATCCGCGAACGTCCGAGATCATGACGCGCGGATCCCCTTCCGTGACTGAGCACTGACCCGTAGCCGGCAGTTTTTTAAACCCCATTTGCGCGGGCAACCGGCTCGTGGACACTGGCTCCGTTTTTCTCCAGCACTCGAATCCGTCGCCGCTGCCGTCCGTTCCCAAAATCGCGCAGTCCTTCCGACAGGCTGTCGCTGGTGCCGCGAGAAACTTGACGAATCCGACAGCTACGATCTCCGGGTCGCGTACCTCCTCCAGGCTGCGTGGCTCGAGATGGCATGCTCCTCCATCTGAAGATTGTTGAGAACTTACTGCCACGCACCAGGGGAATCCGTCGCAGAGCGCCGCACAGGCGGCCGGGGACGCCGCAAAGCCGCGGACATTCGCAACGCCCAGGTGTGGTCCGTATGGGGATGTGGAGCACAGCCCAGAACCAGTTTCGCCCACTTTTTGAAACGGCAAGCCACGTTCCGTCGGTAGTTGTGCACCAGATACCGATCGCGTCGTCAGCCGCCAGCACTGAAAGCCCGATCCGGTATCGCCGTCGCTGCCCAATACGCCGCAGTTCTGCTGGCAAGCCCCCGCAACGGCGTGTCGCGAAAACCCTCGTGGGATTTCTGTGCCGGGGGTAACGGAGAGCACGTTTTCGGCCTTCAGGTGGCAGTTCACGTCTTCTGCGACGTTGACGCCGTTGGACCCGCCGGACGGCTTCACCGACACGGCGATACACCACGCCTTGTGCGATTCACAGAGGTCCATGCAATCGCTTACCGAGCCGGCGACGCCGCGAAAGTCAGCAACTTCGCGACCAGGTGCAGAAGGCGCTGCCGAGCACTGTCCGGCACTGCCGACCTGTAGATTTATTTCGGGGCAGTCCTCTTTCATGATTTTATCATTGTACCTTTTATGATGTGCTGCAGCTGCACTACGCCACAAATTCTAGCGCTCACATGATCATGATCATGAAGATGATGAAGAACAAAAAGTAAAAGTTATAGTACGACGTCATCAAGTTTAGGTATCCATACAGCCATCATGTCTGGGCTGTGCCATGCGTGTGCACCACCATCAAATCCGCATTCTAGTGCTTGTCGCGATGGGTCGGCGTCTACTTTGCGTATTATATATCAATCTAGTACACTCACCTGCTCAAACCCCATTTCCGCCGCGGATCTGCGTCCCGGCTGCACCGCCCGCCTCCAGCATTCGAAGCCAGCTCCGCTGCCATCACTCCCACGGATTACGCAGTTGCTCTCGCAAGCGTCCACTCCTGGCACAGCAGGAGCGCCCTGCCTCGCCACCAGACGGCACTCTGTTCCCTCGGCCCCTGCCTGACTGCTCACGCTCACGCCGATACACCAGTCTCTCCGACCGGGCTCCAGGCAAATCGCCATACAATGCGCAGGCGACGCGGCGCGGCGGCCCAAGGCTGCGGCCGACCTGGTTGTAATCACACGTGGAACGACATTCCAGCCACCTGTTTCGGAGCAAAGCCCGGAGCCGGGAACACGCTCGAAACCGAGCTGCTGCGGAGAAAAAGAAGAACGGCTTGTGGCGGAGGAAGATGCCAGGACGCTCGAGCTCGTACCAGCCACCGCACCATGTTGATCCCGCTTCTTCCAGCAGCGTCTGTTGCTATCAGTGTTGTCATGGCCGATCACGGCGCAATTCTTGGTGCACGTGCTTGATGACGCACCGTGCTCGTCAGCGTCGTACGTTATCCAGAACGCGGTCGGTGGGAGTTGGCTCATCGGAACATCGGTAATCGTCCTCGCGTTCAGGTGGCACTGGCCCGAGTCACCACCCATTCCCGGACTGCTCGTGCTCGTGCCGGCGTACAGACCGACACCCACACACCAACTCCCCCCGCTGCACAACTGAAGACAGTGCGCTGCCGACCTCGCGTGGCCACGAACAGTCGCAACGCCGATGCTGTTGGACCCTTGAGCGGAAGTGGGCGAACCTGTGCAGTCCCCTCCAAAGATGTAGCTGTAGGTGGACATCAGATGGATAAGCGAAGGACGCACGGTACTGGTTTCCCGCACAAGGCCGGTCTTCCTGCGCCAGCACTCAAAACCGTGGCCGCTGCCATCAGAGCTGAAAACTTCGCAGTTGTGCTCGCAGGGGGGTATTGTATACGCATTCCTGCGACGCAGGGACGCTGCGTCGTGACCGTGAGCCACAGCGAGCGTGTCCTTAACAAACCCAGCCGGCACCCCCGTTTGCTCCACTGCGTCGAGATCCGCAGCGTGAAGGTGACACACCGTCCCGCGCGTCTGGCGCTGTCCGGACACACCAATGCACCACGAAAGCCGACCGCATGACTCAATGCAAGACTGCAACGACGCCACCGAGCCAGCTGCCCCGGCGATGCGACGATGCGGAAACGTCGCGCGTGTGGAACAAAAGCCGTCCTTTTTTTCGGAATTGACATCACTCTTCCGCCACAATGGTCTGAAATCCGCAATCGCGACATGCTCGAAGCCGCGGTACTCATCCCCCGACCTCGTCATGCCGAACCGTTCGAAATTTTCCGTCTTGCGCCAGCATTCGAAGCCGCTTCTTCCGTCGACCCCGATCGCGAAACAGTTCTCGTGGCAGTCGCCTGCCTCGAAGTTGCGCGCGAATCCCGGCGGAAAGGCGCTGCTCTGGCCGCTCGTCACGCCAGCACTGGAGGGGACATCGCTTAGGTTCCTGAGCTTCAAGTGGCACTGGTTCCCTTGGGGGTACACCTCCGCCGAGACGGCCGTGCACCAGGATCTGCCCGCGCACAACTCGACGCAGTCAGCTACGGAGGAAGCTTTCCCGCGAACGTCGGCGATCGATGAGTCGATCGATCTCGTCCCTGGATGTACTGCGAGGTGACGGTGAGTAGATAGAGTTAGAGAATTTCTACTTAGTGCTGTCGTCGTGGTACATCTGCCCTCGCCGAAGATTCTTTCGAAGCCGAAGTCTTCTGGTCCTCTGCTCGGAAAACGCCTCCGAGGGTCGCCCTCTGGCATTTGATGGTTGAAAGCGGCGTCAAAGGGTTGCAAGCTCCTCCGCCAACACTGCGCCGTCCACCCGGGCGGAATCCCTGGGATTTGAAACGCACCACGCACGCCGCAGTTCCGGACGCACGCCCGCAACCCGCTGTCAGTCCAAAACTCTTTTTGCCATTCCGCACTCGGAGAGTTCTCGGGCCAGTCGTAGATGTCCTTCGCGTGCAAAAAACACACACTATCACTAGCAGCTTGCGTGGACGTAGATGAAGGCGCAGGCGCAGCACCCGGAATCTGCGGAGCGGCGGAGGCTCCTTCGCCGGAATTATCATACAAGAACACACCGTATGTTACTCCGACGCACGCCCCCTCTGTGCATTTTGCGGTGCACTCCTCGCGCGAATGCACCGACCCCTCCACGGCGGCAACTGGGTAATGGGCATCGGCATTGGATTGGCCCCCAGTCGCCCCGGAGCAAACGCCCTCACCCAACAGCTGAAATTGATCACCGCCTCCATGATTCCGAAATGCCTCCGAGTACCGATGCTGCGGTTTTACGTAGCACTTAATATCCTCGCTGCCTTCATCCGTCGCGAACGACCACCTGTCGCTCGCGTCCCACACTTTGCAGTCATGGTTGCAGGTCATGCTGTCCCACACCTTTCGAAAACCGGGAGGCACGTCTGCTTCTTCGGACACCAGGTGGGCGCTGGTCGCCTCCAGGTGGCAGTTTTCCGCTAGCTGCTCGTGTTCGTGTCGACCGTCGAAGCTGAACCCCAAGCACCATCCGGCAGCGGCGTGGCACATGCGGGCACAGGCCATCAGGGACGATGCGCGCCCGCGGACGTCCGAGATGGGACGACCATTGTGGCCGGACGAAGGGCGCGTGGCACAGCCCCCCTTGTTATGAGTCGGCTCCTGAGAAAAACCCAAATCGCCTGGAGTCGCCGCCATTTGCACACCGGGCGGGTCGCGCTTCCAGCAGCCGAAAGGTTCGGCCGCCGGCAGCTGCGGTTCTACACCTGGAAGAACCGGAGATTTCAGTGAGCGAGCCTGAGCTCCAACCGCAACCGTCGCACCGGCAGGAACCGAAACCCCAGATGCACCTGCGGGAAACTCCGCCCCTGGCAAGGGCGGCCCACCCGGAGCCGGACCCCCCGGCGGTGCCGGCGTCAGAAGTGTAAAAGTCGCGTCCACTTCGCAGTTGCTGGAGCAGATGGCGTCATCGTGGTTAAGCGGCGGACCCTTGACGAAGCCTGGCGGAATATCTGCCTCCGAAACATCGCCCAGGCTCCGCGCCGCTAAATGGCAGGCCACGAGCAGCACGTCGGACGACGTCACGCCCCGTCGCACCACGGTAGGTAGGTAGTGCGAGCTCACCCCTACACACCACGTTTTTTCCGTGCACACCGCAACACAGTGGGCAGGCGATGCAACACGGCCCCGGACGTCCGCAATCCGACGAACGAGAACGTCGGTGTCTGTTCGAGACTGCGCCGCTTGTGCTTGCGAAGACGAAGTGCTGCCTGCCGCGATCGGCGTCGAATCAGCAGAAACCCTTGTTCCGCACATCCCGCGTCCCGGGAGAAGGTAAAAGCCTACGTCCTCGACAGATTGGAAGGGCGGCGAAACAGTTGTCGTGCTGCGGCGCCAGCACTCGTTATTCCCACTTCCTGGAGCGTCGCTCTGAACAGTGCCCCGAATTTCGCAGTTTCGTAGGCAGCCGGAATGGTCGTTTTTCATAAAACCCCACGGAACATCGCTGTGCGGGACGTCCGCGATGGTTCGCGCGAGGAGTCTGCACTCGCGAGAATTTGCGTGACTCCCGGGGGATCCATCACGCTGCACAGTGACTCCGATGCACCAAGCGAACGGCTCGCACAGCGCTACACAGTGCGACAGCGACGCTGCATAGCCCCGCACGCCCGCAATTTTATTTTGCTCGCGGCTCGCTGGATCGCCCGTCTCGCGGATCCAACAAACCCTGTCCATGCCGTCGACCTGCTCGAAGCCCATTTCCGGGACCGTCTTCACCGTGGACATTGCAGTAGCTGCGTTCGCCGGTGACAGCCAGTAACACTGCCACCCGCTGCTCTGTGTGTCGATCGCGATCGCGAAGCAGTCGCGCTGGCAGTGGTCGGCCGCAGTGCCCCCAAATTTTCGGAATCCTCCCGGAATCTGCGAATCCGGAACATCCTCGATGAATCGCGCCGCAAGGTGGCACTCGATGCCTTCGGGCGTAGATGGTTGCTGCACCCCCGGAGGGTTCACTAAGACCGTGGCAGCAACGCACCACGAGGCGCGCGCGGCACAGAGAGCGACGCAGTGATTCGCGTGGATAGTTTTTCCGCGCAAGTGCGCGATCGGAATGTACCGCTTCCGCATGCTGTAGTCATCCGTTCGCCCCGCCGAGCACGTTCCTTGCTCCGGCGCAAGTTCCAACAGAGTCGAACTCGCTGCCGATGGCGCCGCGAGCTGCGGGATGCTGTTCCAAATCTGCTTTTTCCGCCAGCACTGGAAGCCACCGCCGCTGCTGTCGTTGCCCAAGACGCCACAGCTGTCGTGACAGGACTCGCTGCTTGAGCTTGTGTGCTTCGAGAATCCGAGGGGAAGATCGGATTCCAACACAGAGTTCACGCCCCACGCATGCAAGCGGCAGTCCGTGGCGAGTCGAAGATGCTGCTGATGTTCTCCGGTCGACGACGCGTGAGCACTGCCAGCAGTACCCGCCGGCGCCGTAGCGTCAGGGTCAGCACTACTCGTTTCAGAGGTGCGGAAAGTTACCCCCACGCACCAGGCGCTGCGTTCCTGGCACAGCTTCCCACAATGCCACGGCGAAGGGGTCCCTCCGCGAATGTCTGCGATGCGCAGGTGCGGCGCTTCCACCGCGACAGAGCATTGTCCGTCGCCGGGAACTTCATCGAACGATGGTGCTTCCGGCAGTCGAAACGCGTCTGACAGTGACGGAACTCGTCGCCAACACTCGAAATCGCCCCCGCTCCTATCGATCCCTAAAACCGCACAGTCGCGTTGGCAGTGGCATGTCGGGGTTGTAGGATCGGTTTGTGGTACCTCTTTCGAAAACCCCGCAGGAAGGCTGGCATCGGGAACAGAGTCCTGGAGGCTATTCGCGTGCAGATGACAATGGGTGCCTGTAGACTGGCTGCTGATGCCGATGCACCACGAGGGATTGGCAGCGCAGTATGAGATGCAGTGCTCCACGGAAGCGGCATGGCCGTGGGCGTTGCCGATTCCGCAGTGGAAAGAGCTCGCCGGATATCCTGCGGATGCTGCTGCTGACGGTGTTGCGGAGCACTTCCCGCTTCCCGGTAGCTTTTCGAAACCCATCTGCGCGGGCGTCTTCGCCGTCGGCTGGGTGGAGACTCGCTTCCAGCACTCGTAGTCCGGCATTTCCGTACTCGTGCCGAGAACCGCACAGTCGCTTTGACACGTGTCCGCGACACTGCCTGTATGCTTCCAAAAGCCGGGCGGCAGGAGAGAGTCTTGCACCTGGCTGATTGCCCGTACTTCCAAGCGACAACCGATGCCTGTTGCTGCTGCCGGGGTTGTGGTGGATTGAGCGCTGACGCCGACACACCACGAGCTTTCCTCGCAGAGTGCGATGCAGTGGGTTAGCGTAGCAGAGAATCCGCGCAGGTTGCCGATCGCGTAGCTTCGCGTGCTGCCCGAGATCGTTGCGGAACACGTGCCGGAGCCGTGCACTCGATCGAATCCCATCTCTGCGGGCGAGATCCCCAGTGGCAACTCGGCGGTTCGCTTCCAGCACTGAAAGCTGCCGCCACCGGAACTGTCCGGACCGCTTGACGGGGTGCCGGCGCCGACCACCGCACAGTTTTTCTGGCAGGAATCTGTGGCGAAGTTAATCCTAAATCCAGCTGGGATTTCTGCAGTCGGAACGTTCGCAGGATTCTGCATCTCCAAATGACACGCAGTGGTGCTCCCGCTGTCAAAAGTGCTGACAGCAACACACCAACCCGGACGCGCCTCGCACAACTCGACGCAGCGCTCGGTCGAGGCTGTGAAACCGCGGACGTCGGAGAGCATCTCGTGTGGCGGCGTCGACCTGATGGAGCACAGACCAGCTCCAGGAACCTTTGGTTGACGTGACGAGCAAGTGCAAGAGCAGTTTACGTATTTTCGAAAGTACCATACAACAGCGTAGTCGGAACATCTTCAGTTTTTTTTTTTTGTAAGAGGACACAGTTGCGCCACGAACCAATTGCTACTGCATCATCTCTTACTACCACTACCTCAAGCTCAAGCACTCGATTGTCATCTTCTTAGACTTAGTTAGTACCATTTCGAAGCCCATTGTCGTTGGCGTCTTGCTCCCGAATTCGCGCTTGAAGCACTCTGTGCAAGCGCGCGGATCTGCTGGGTCTGCATGCGTACCCACGTCCGTTGGCATCACCCAACAACGGTCGTGCAGACGGTACTCGTAGCCGTGGCAGCGTCCCCATCCCTCATGCTCTCCAAGGAGACATTGATCGCGGCACCACTCATTCGTCACCATCTCCGGCGCCACCGCAAACGTGGGCACCTCGACAGCAGTAGCGTGCGAATTGCAGCAACCTGAATCGCCAACGCGAACGAAGCTCGGGGTGTCCGCAGCAGCCTGCAGATGCCGCTGTCGACTCTTTCGCGCAACCAGAGAGGAGAAGTGACTCGTTTCAACTTCAATGTGAGATGAGTATTGATGACCCTCACTTTCGCCCAGCGCATGCGCCGAACGTAGCATCGTCTTGCTGCCTAGTGAGGAAGACGAAAAGGCAAAGGGTGCTTCTGTTTGTTCTGCTGACATAGTGTCAGCGAGATTGTTCTCTTCCTCGGATGCAGAAGATTGCGACCGTGTTCCCTGGTCCGGAACAAGAAGAGGAGCCATCTTTATCTTCTCTCCGTGGAACGCAGGCACGCCGCTCGCGCTCTTCGGAATCGTTACGGGCGGCGCAGGCTGAACGAAAGATGAAAATGGTGCTCCTGAGAAGAGTGACCACGCAGCGCCAGCGAGAAGCAGCGCGACGGACCCTCGGAGTGCGAGACGTAATCCGTCGAAATTCCCCGCGCTGGCATGCGTCTCAGAGCTGGTACTGTTGGTGGTGGTTCCGGCTCCCCCGTGCGCCCCGGGTCGTGGAGAGCCACTAACCAACCCGTCCGCGTTGGAAATAGCATCCGGCTCGAGCCGCGCAGACGAGCTCGTGCTCGAGGTGGGTGTCGCACTCGCTAGGAACATTTTATGCGAGAGCTCGCGCCGCCGCGCGGCGACACGTTGCTTGTACACAGGTGAAAGGGCCCGCTCCTCCGCAGTTGTGCTGCTTTCGGTAGGACCACCCGTCGCACCGCCAGCAACATCAACACCACGCTCCTTCTCCTTCCGCAGATACGGCGTCTGCTCAATATCACCTCCAAGCAGATGCGGCAACCTCGCTTTGCGGGGAGGCGACTCGATAAGGTCGCAAGGTTCGCTTCTATCCGCATGATTGTCGGAGGGGGAGGTGCCGCGCCCCGCGGGAGGAGCCTGCTTCGACGTCGTTGATGTCCTCCTCGGCATCGTAAAATTTAAATAAATTAATATTAATTTACTCGTAAATATTATGCGGCAACTGCTGCAGTCAAGGTGAACAAACTCAAACAGCCATGACCTTACTACAATTGCAACCTAAAGTGACGTCGCCGAGCATCGGTTTGAATTTGAATTGAAGTTTTGATTTGCCTCGACCAACGCCAAGGACAAGCATCTGTCGCGTCTTGCACTTGGTGCGCGGCAATCCGTAACTCGTTTTTGAGCGATCTCTCACCAGTCTCTGTCGTTGCTTGTTTGTCGTAGTTGTGCGTAGCCCGTTTGAGTCTCCCTTTAAAATATCAATCCCGTGGTGCAAACAAGTCTTCTTACCTAGTCAGTTGTGCCAGTAACAGTATTGCTTGTGCTGCAAGAAAGTCCTCTAGCTTAGCAATCAGAGGGCGCTGAAGTGGAACACAGAGAGTGTACATCAGCAGACGCCAGCAAAAATGCAGCACGACCAACTGTATCTTGTTCACGCAGCTGAACACGGGCGTCCGCGCTGTCCTCCTCTAAGTCTCTATCTTTATCCCCTCTGTGCGTGCGAGCGACAGAAAGAGTCCAGCGCTTTTACCCCTGGTCTCATGCTCCACGTCCTTGATTTCCACGACACCCTTCCAGTGGCGGCGAGGTGACTAATATCACTGTAATGCCGATGTTGCCATACTAGCCGTGCGTGAAAACAAAATATGATCAATTTATGAGGCGGAGGCTTCATCCGAAGAGGGACTTGAGTATTCCTCCGCGCAACCCTTCGCCACCGGACTCGGCCTCTTCGAGCCCTGCGTCGATGGTGGGAAACGCATCCTTGTCCATATTGCTGATGTGGAAACACCCCAGCACCTGTTCCGGCAGCTCCTCCACCGTTTTTCCCTCCATCAAATACGCGACCTTCATCCGATTCAGCCGACTTGTCTGCGGGTTGTCCATTGCAGAATGGAGGCAATTTCGAGCCAGATACGACCACTTGCGCACATCGAAATCGAGGATGGCCACGTTGTTCCTGGTTGGTACGAGTAAGCGTAGGTGGGTGAGGTCATACAATGACAATCAAGGATCATGACGATGCCAACATGCATCCGATGTAGTAAGTTCAACGATGTAGTAAGTTCAACTTGAACTTTTGTTTATTGGAGGACGAATGAACTGTGAAAAAAGTACTCGTGGCATATCCTCAGGGAATCTGTGATGAGGGACGGCTTCCCGTTGAACTTGCGAACTGCTTCCGGTAAACCGAGGTTCTCCCAGGTCTCGCAAAATCCTATTGCTTTGAAGGAGACGCCTGAGGAGTTTTTGGGGCAGCGTGGAATTGCGTGACGCAACCTTCAGGTGGGATGATCAAGAAACTATGTACATGAGTCCATACCATATCGCTGACTGGAGTTCTGCTCTAGCATCCGCTGCAGCAATTGCAGCGCAGCACACTCGGGGTTGACGCCGGTCTTCAATCGAAACCACGATATCAGTGACGCGCCGTAATCGCCTTTCGACTGGCCGCCGAGTAGGCTTGGGCCCACGGTCGGTATCTGCGCGTTGACTATGAGGTACTCCGGCACCGCATCTGAGAAATCAATAATGTCTCAGAATGAAAGTTGTATAGCGGTCGCACTGCGGCTAATCTAAATCTTTACACTGAGAAGAAGCAGATGTGAGTTGTATACACGACTTCGCTTCCAGTGGGCGTTGCTTTTGAAGGCGCGGCCTACTCAAGCTCAACTCCAATTCCTCCTCAGGGGCTAAACTCAAGAGTTCCGAGTTCCCAAC
>RXOD01005340.1:0-14666 GCA_005223375.1 Amoebophrya sp. AT5.2 | reverse complement strand
CACGGTAGCCGCAACGGCCTGGGACTGCGCGAACCCTGCATCCAGCTTGGGCAAAGCGGCCGCGCTGCTTGGGTGCTGTGGTCCCAAGCTTTTGAAGCAGCTCAGCGTGGTAGACGTAGAAGCCCCTCCAGAAGCTGCACCCAATACGCCGTCAGCGTCGTAGAGCTGTCGCATTAGCTTGAGCCAGACGTACAGAAGGAAGTGCGTATCACTACGGGCGTAGCTGACGAGGTTGTCGCTGAGCGGGCGCTCGCGCCAGTCGGCCAGCTGCAGCGACTTGTCCGGGAGGAAGTTCAGCTCGTTTTTGTACAAATTTGCGAGCCCGAACCCGCCCGGATACTTCAGGACGCGGGTTAGCTGCCCCGTGTCGCACAGATTGATCACGTACACACCGAAGTCACGCTGCAGCCAAATCACGTCGTGGTCGGCGCCGTGGAGGACCTGAAGTGTAAGTGAGAAAGAAAAATTGATGAAGTTTGACGCGAAGTAAAAGAGATTCGAGATCGAGAACTACGTACTCGTTCGGTCTTCACGTTCACTCAACGATTGGCGCAAGTAAGTGAGTTAGTACCTTCACGATGTTTGGGTTTGCGGTGATCTTGTTCAGGCGTTCGACCGCGCTCCGGAAGTCCGTTTCGTTCGTGGCCAGGAGATCCACGATCCAGTCGCTGTGCTTCGACGAGATCTGGAGCAGGCAGCAGAAGCCCGTGAAAGACAGCTTGGAGTGATGCTCGATATCGATCGCCACAAAATCTTCCAAAATCAGTTCGGCGACCATTTCGTCCAGTTCCTTTCCGGTCCGCACCCATTTCAACGGCGCCGGAGTCTCGTGCTGCATGTCCATGTTCCGCGGCTTGCTGCTCGTCCCACTCGTCGTAGATGTGCCACCAGTTCTTGCCGACGTGGACGTCGAATCACCGCTAGTTGTAGAAGTAGACCCATTCGCATTTGTATTCGGGAGCGTGAAGTATCCGTCCAGTTTGGCCATGGACTTCTGGGCGTTCGGCGCGTCTCTGTTGTTTCTCGGCAGCGGGCGGAAGAAGGTTTGCATGCGCTGCGGCTTGAAGTTGTACTCACCCCTTTCGAAGCGCTCGAGCTCGCTCGACACTGTGTCGAGAGACGGCCAGTGCGCTGCGCGGGAAAGTTGCTGGATCTCAGAAAGGTGTGGATGCTCCTGCTGGGGCTGCGAGCCCCCAGGGGTAGTTGCGCCTGCCTCACTTTGTTGGGGTAGCTGCAGCGGCAGTTTCGTTGTCAAAGCAGTGCGAGCGGCCGGCGAGGCCCTCGACGAGACCGTGGACGAGGGGGAACTATCGAGCCCAAGCGAAGCTAGATGCGCGTCGATATCAGCTGCTGCGCCAACTGAAGATTCGGCGGCTCCATCAACGGCAGCGTTCATGTCCTGAAACTCGTCGAAGTTTCGAGTCACGGAATCGATTCTGCAGCCGGTCGCAGTCTGGTGGCTGACGCGGAAGTTGTCCACCACCCAATGGTCCTGTGGACGCATAAGTAGCGCGCCTTTCGACTGGCCAAAAAGGCCGGAGCCCGGATTAGGTCGAAGCCTCCCGTATTTTCTTTGCTCTCGACTTATTTCATCTCGCGCGACTGGCGACGCGCCCGATGCTTTTCGTCCTTTGTCCGTCTCACCGCCTGCCGACGCTAAAGCTGTTGATTTTTCAACGTTTTTTTCCTGCTTCGCCACTCTGGCCTCTGCCCGCCCGCCTGGAGAGCCACGATCTCCTTCTCCAGTGGTTGCTCCACATGTAGTTGCCCCGGCTAGCTGCTGCGCGAGCGGAGAATCGCAATCTCCAGTTTCACCAGTCGAAGAAGTCGTCGCTAGTGCCTCAAAAAACGCACGCTGCTTTGCCTCGATCGCTTCCCCGTCTGCAGAGTTAATCCCCAGGAGGCCACGAACACACGCGAGCGCACTTCGCGTTCTGCTGACGACCACATCTTCCGCTGAAGAGGTCGCCGACGCCGAGAATGATTGGTCCCGCAGCTTTCCAGCCTCCGAAACAAGAGTAGCCGCTCCGCAGCAAAGCTCCTGCAGCGAGAGACCGAGCTCGTCCCTCCTGCTCTGGTCTGTACTGAATTGCATTTTCAATTCCGCTCGAAGTGGAAAAGGAAATCTAATGGCGTTAGAAGTAGTACTACCTAGTTCTAGTTCACTATGGAAGGACACTAAAGGAATTTTAAGCCACTACCTAGCCTTTACCCTGTTCCGGAAGGTACATCAGACTGAGTAGAGTAAGACAGGGCGCTCGAGCTTAAACATACGCCGACAAGCAACATGCACATACGGTTGAGAACCGAGATCCACAGGGCTAAGTTTGATCGTCTGCACAGACATGCTGAGATTTACGCTGCACACGCTGGAGCTAGTCGTATTTTCAATCTTGGGATCAGTATTGCCAGTTCTCTTGATGTTCTTTTGGCTCTGGTTCTGAAGCATTTTTCGATCTAGAAGTATTTTGATCGCTTTTTGATCTCGACAACGGACCACGAGATCAAGGAGAAGGACTCACACTCAGTAAGAAAGAACGTTTCGCGACCATGATCAACTTGCAAAGAAATTGAAATTCATTGGCTTGCCTCAGGCTTTCTTTGGGTCCATCGACCTTCAGGTGGTTCCGCGGCTCTCGCCGCGCGTGCAGCTTGAACTTGACGTACTTCTGTAACGCTTTGCTTCCGTGCAGCCCACGTTGTGTGGCAGCAATTGCAAAGCCTGCAGTATGAAGATGAATATCGATGGCAACGCAAAGTTTTTGATACAGCCATTAAATTATCTGTGCCGTGAATAAGCCCGAGACGGGGTATGCAAGAATGAAAGTCAATCGCAGAGTGAGTGGCTTGAAAAGCGCAGAAACTAGATCTCAAAACAAAGTCAATGTCAAAAATGTTGGGACATGGTTTTTTACGTAAAAGAAAGCAGCGGCCTACCGTGAAGAAATAGCACGTACTGGCTCCTACGAGGATGGGGAAAGCTCATGTTGCAGAAGAGACTCTAACTGCAGACTCTAAACCAAACGTAAGTCAGTGAGAATCGCGCAAAATCGTGCATAGTAGTGCTGGGACCAGCTGCAAAATTAAGTTACATTTCTGTTCACAGACACGCATGATGCGTTAAGTATGCGCCAAGATGTCCTCGTGGAGTTCTTTGTGGAGGTCATTTTTGATGGGCTACATCACATGATCACTTCTTTTTTTCGTACCACGCGTCCGGCATGTAGGACGCTCGTGCCAGCGCGCCGCTGTCTTTCGGGTGCCGCATTGCCTCGCGCGATTTCGCCCGCATGTTCACGTGCGACGGGCTCTTGAACAGTTTCCCGGGCACTTGCACGTTCGGGTTCGCCGCACTTCCGCTAGTTGTACCTCTGCCTGCTGATGCCGGAGCGGCTTGTTGCTGCTGACCGGATCCCGGTCCGCTGAAGTTCTTCATGGTGATCCCTGTTGTGTTCTCAAACGCCAGGGTCACTCGCCCGCCAGCACCAGCTAACGATCCGCTGTGCGACGCCGACGAGGACTCGACTATGTTCTCGCCCCCGTGTGGTCCTCCACCCCCGCCGGCTATCCTTAGCGCGCCCATCGTGAGCGCGGGACTTAGGTTTGGAGCAGGCAGGTACCGACCGTTCGACGCGCCCTTGCTGTTCCCGTGCTGCGCTAACATCTCCGGCGTCTTCAACTGGTTTCGTGGCGGACTCGTTCCCGGCCGGTGCTGCTTTTTGTGCGGCGACGCGTTCGAGGACGCGGATGATCCAGCGCCGCCTCCCGGCATCGTCCCGACGTAGGTGACTCCCGCCGGCGGGGGCGGTACGTAGTCCTTACTGGCAAAGATTGGTCTTCTCACCTGTTCCACGGAGACCAGCCCTTCCCCCGTGGTTCCTGGACCCGCGCGCCCGCTGTAGGTCATGGACGAGTGCGGGCGCTTCCCGTCGACCGAGTCGCGGTACGAAAGCACTTGCCGGTTCTGGGGACTCGACGCGCGTTGTCCCTGCGCGGCGGTGAGTCGGGCCTGTGCCTGCAGGTACTCCTCGGGAAGCACACTCGCGTGCACCTGCTTCTGATTCCTGGGCGAGTGCGAGCGCTTGCGACCACTCTGCGCGGCCGATGAAGAGGACGAAGCAGACAAGCCCCCAGCTGCTCCGGTGCGCGTCGGCGCAAACTGGAACCTCGGCAGTTGCACCTGCTGATGTTGACCACTTGCAGCTTTGTCGCTCCAGTACTTTTCGTTGCCGGACGCGAAAGGACTCGTTCCACGCAGCGGATCTTTTGAAGCGGATGCCGCTTTCGTACTGGTCGGGTGCAGCTCAACCGCGAACGTCCCTTCCCCGTTCGCGCAACGCATGCGCTCTTTTGTCGTCGCAAAGTCTGGCATGCTGAGGTCGACGCGCGCGCTATGTGGCCCGAGCTGGCTCACTGTGCCCGGAGAGCCTGATCTTTGACGCGGCGAAGCGGACGTATGATGATGTCCAACTGTCGCGCCGCCGCCCACCCGTCGCGGACTTCCGCTGCCGCTGCCGTGGCCGCGGCGCGGCGATCCCGACGCAGGTCGAGACGGCATCGTTGGTTGAAGCAGCATTCTCCGCCTCGGCGCGCCAAACAAGCAGCGGTGCAGCGAATCGAAGATATCGCAGAGTCGCACAGAGCCGCCCGCGCTGTGCGGCCGACCGCCCGCCGTTTGTGGTACCTCTTGCTCCCGTCCTTGCATCGCGATGTTTTGGATCAGAAGCAACTCCTCGAGCTCCTCCTTCTCCAGCGGCAGCCCCGCTTTCCGGAACGTCGCGCGCAGCCGCTTTTTGGAGAGTGGTTCCTCCAGATCCACGTTCTGGTTCAGCAGCGCCTCCAACACGCCCACGTCCTGTCCACCAAGTGTGCTCGACCACTTCGCTAGCCGCAGGAGACTCTTCTTGCCCGCCAGGTTCGAGGGCGTTGCGGGGGACGACTCGCGCGATGCGGGAGGCGCGATGCGCGGGCGCGGACTCTGCGACGACGTCGGGCTACGTCCAGGAGACTGCGCGGGTGAGTACACTCCGTCCTTCGCGTTCGCTTCCTGTGTCGACTTCATGCGTCTCGAGCTGCCCTGGGGGACGGGGCGACCGGGGGACAACGGCACCCGCGGCGACGAACCGGTGGGGGAAAGGCCGTCTTGGCCCTGGCCCAAGTCCGCGAGCCCGGCGTCCTTGCGCACGTCCTGAAAAGAAACCCATTTTGGGGCGGGCTCGTTCAATATTTTCGCGAGGTCGGTGACGGTCCGGTCGCGTTCGTCGACAAAACTGTTCCACCGGGTCTTGAAGGCCAAAAGGGAGCGATCGCCGGAGCCTCCAGCGGGTGGCGGGGGTGCCGGGCCGTTGCCGGCGAGCCTGAGTTAGGTGGGTAGGGACGACGTACAGCAGTATGCAGGAGCAGTCAGAAGTAATGTTTGTTTCTTCTGATGCGCCGACTACAACTTGCAACACTACTTTCTTATTGAGACCCGGTTCCAGTAGGTACGGTACCTGTGCCAGAAGTAAATCGTAAAACACAGTAGCACCTTCCTTCCGCTGCGTCCACTTCGGTTACGAGCTCGTCCAACGCCGTCTCTAAATCTGTCCACATTCCGCCTGCCGACATGCGCACTGTCCCCCTCCTTTCCGATGCAAAACCGCTCGCCGCCACCGAAGAACCCCGCGGTGAGTTCGACTGTTGCCGCGATGCGGACGCCGATCCTGAGGCGGAACCTCCGTCGCCAATGAACCCAGGTAAGTCGTCCTCCACCTGGCAACCCGCGTCGACGGACAAGATGGTCACCTCGCCGAAGTGATCCTCGTCCATGATGATCTTGGTGCTCTTCTGCGATCGGAGCGTCTTCTGGCCACCCCTTGTTTTCACAAACCACCAGTCGGTGGACTTCAGCGAAACTCGCTGGAGCAGGAAATACGCCGATAGCATGTCCTCCGGCAACTGGTCGCCAAGCCAACGAACGAGGACGAGAAAGTTGCCGCCGAACTCGTCCTCGAGCTGAGAAATCATTCGATGAATGGGGACATCTTCTCATCTCTCTCGACCGCAGAGTCAGGAAAATATGTAATCTCGGTGATTAGAAGTACTTAAAAAGTAGCCGCAAACGGCTATGTATCATTACGCAGGAGTCGTGGTAATCGCAGTTCTCCCGAATACCTGCCTGTCTCTCTGCTTGCCATACTTACAGAAGAAAATCGAAATCCCAACGAACAGCGCCAAGCCTCTCGCCACAAACTACAGCGTGAAAGATTTAGACTACCATCTCCGACAGCCCAGCAATCTGCAGTGCCCGTTCTTCCGAGAATTTTTCGTACTCGAGTTTGTGCGGCTTGAAGGTCCATTTTCCGCCGCCTGCGCTCTCCAGGCCAAAGGGCTCCAGGCGGTGCAGTTCGCAGCCCATCTTTTTCGCCTTTTTGATCGCGATCATGGGGTCTTTCGTTGCCGCCGACGCCCCCTTGAGCCCGATCGCTCGCAGTAAATCCATCAGCTGGTTGACTTGGGGCTTGTCGAGCAAATCCACAGGAACGGCCTCGTCGCAATCCACGGACACGGGCTCCCACTCGACTTCCGCGACCTTCGTCGTTTCGTCGAACGACACGATCTTACCCAGATTGCCAGGAATCAGATCCTCATCCCCGCGCTCGTCAGAATCCCAGTCGGGCCCGCGAATGACGGTGGCGCCGATTTGAATCGATTCGAGCGGCGGGAGCTGGGCGCCAACCTCGTCCTCGAGAATCGCGCCGAAAACGGTTGACATGCGGGACACTGTGTTTGTAGTTCTCGGTGGGGTAGGAAATGCACGTTGGAACAACCGCATCGATGTATCGTAGAAGATTTTGCAGCAGTTCTTGTACTTGTAAGTTGAGAAAGATAGATACGCCCCCACCTTGTTCTAAATTACAGAAAACGAAGCTAGTTGTACGCCCTGACGGCGCCGTCGTGTTTTGTCTCTTCAGCGCCATGCTTCCCATTGCCCGGAGTTGTCGGCTGGTCACCACATTTTCGTTCAACGAGGTTTGTTTCCTCTTGAAGCTCATCTGCTTCGAATACGCAGCCGGCTCCTCCTCGCTCGAATCGTCTTGCCCCAGCGAATCCGTTCCGCTCGACCGCCCGTCCGGAACGCCCCCTGCCACACTCCGCCTGGACGCTCTGCTCGCCCCCCCGCCGCCGCCACCCCGCGCTTTCAAAATCGCGTCTTCGTACTGCGTCACCAATTCCGGGATGGGGTCCACCCCCCGTTCGTCGAAAAACTCCAGAAAGTCGCTCTTCAGCATTCGTGTCGCCACGTCGCACTTCAGCACGGGGTCCATGCTGCCCTCGAACTCCTCTTTCTGATCCGCTCCCCCGCTGCGTTTGCTCATCTGCATCTGCTGTAACTGAAACAGCAGCTTCTCGTTTTCGTTGCGCGCCGCCGCCAAATCGTCCTCCAGAAACGCACACCGGGTCCGGAGCTTCTCGATCTGATCCGTGTAGTGCTCTTCCATCTCGGCAATCTGTTTCCGGTACATGTTGTGGATCTTCGACTCGTCGCTGTACATCTCGTCGTCGTAGATTTGCACTTCGCTGTCCAGTCGCTCGAAATCCGTTCGTAACGCGTCGGGAATCAAATTCCGCACTTTCGTCCACTTCTCCTGCCACAGAATCTGCTCCCGCAAATAGCTCCGCCTCGCATGCTGGAACTTGTCCGTGATCAAATAGTTCTTCTGTTCTAATCTCGTGACCTGATCGCTCAATTCCTCGAGCCGCCTTACAAGAATGTTGGCCTTCTCGGGGAAAATTTTCTTGAATCTCTTCCCGACGAGCTCGGCGGCATTGGCCTCGTTGTCCTCCTGGGAAGAACCGCCTTCTTTCTGACCAGAAGAGGAGCCGGCATTGGACGAAGACCCGGTGTCGTACTCGGAATTGGCGTCAGATTCTTTGTTGCTGGTCGAATTGCCCGAGCTGCCCCACTTGAAATCTTTCTCCTCAGCGGTGGTGTAGCTGCGATGGATTTTATTTGAGTTCGAGCCCCAGTTGAAGCTGAACCTGAAACTGGAAGTGAATTTAAGCCGCTTACTTAACTCTACAGAAGTGCAAACAGAAAACGTAAAAAAGAAGTACTTCAGCAACGCATCGGAGAACTGAGCAAAGTCGAGCAGGACTTTTGCCAGCACGCCCTGGAAGTAGTTTGTCAGTTGTTTTCCCTGGTACATCGCGTTGCTCCTCCCCAATATCTCCGATCCAGCGTGCAGATTCCCCGCGGACGCCGAGCCTCCAAGCCCCAGCTCTGACTGCAGTGCGGTGCTCCCTTGACCTTGTCGTCCCGGCAACAGGTCCGAGAACGAGACCGGCTTCCCCGGGTAGCTGTCCTCGGTTTTGAGCAGAAAGTCCGTCCTGACCGGGTTCCGTACGAACAGGTGCTGCATTTTCAACACGAACAGCTTCTCCAGCTCCGCTTTGGCAACGCGTTCCAAACGCACGAAAAAGGCTTTCGCAGGCTCGCTGTATTCACGCACTTTCGCCTCGGCCTTAAGGACAGACATGGCCCTGCCGGCGTACACGCAAATCGCGGATTCTCCCATCTGTCGGAGAGGCTGGTTCGCAGTTTTGGGGCGCACCTTCATCGGCGAGAACGTCTGCTTGTTGTGACGCGCAAACGGCCCGGGCTTGTCGCCCAGGAGCTCATCACGTGTCTGCGGCATGTTGGTCTGGCACCCAGCTATGTAGGTCTAAGTCGTACTCGTAGCGGCCCTCTTTACTATGTCTATGTGGTACAGTCGATCACTGTGTTCTTCAGTTTGTGCTGTTGCGTTTGCTGGTCTCACTTTCTGCTGCTGCCACGCATCGAATCCGATCACACGACGACATGACCAGCTCTCTACAAGTTCTTCCGCCTGATGGTCTCCACTCGTTTGCTTTGTCTTCTCCGGTGTTTTGTTTTTCGAAGATTCAGCAGCGATCGCGATCCCTCTCAATCAACGCGATATTGGCGTCACAATCTCGAACCGTAGCGAGTTCGATATCGATGAGATGAATGGATAAATATCTATGGAAACCTCGTGATGGTCTTGAAAATGACTATCGGTTTCGGTAGCAGTTTCAGTATTATTCATTGCGGAGGCAGGAGAATCCTCCATGTCAGTTCCCTTATAGAACGAGTGCCATTGGCCAAGTGCGTACAGATTTAAAAAAACCACCTAGGGTACAGATCCAGGAGATGCAAGAACGAGAGCGTGGCTAGATAAGCGAGTGCTCAAGATCAAGAAAGAGAATGGACGTACAACAGCGAAGAACCAAATTCAAATTCAAGGGAGGATTAATGGCAGTGTGTTGATCTGTCTTTAATTAACAAAATGAATCATGTAGGAGGGCAGATGTTGACTGGTGCTTCCGCGTCGATGTAGCTCGCGTAGAAGTAGCTGCGATGCACGTACAGAGGCAGGTGATCCAGCGGTGTTCAGAAAGTATGGGTCCAGTAGCTTGTGAAGGCACACAGGATTGACGGCAATCCCATGAGGAGAAGGTTACTATCGCGTGAACTAAAGTTAATTAAAAATCAGCTTCTGCCTCCTAGCGTCCTTGTCCTTTGCGCAGAAGGGGCCCTCAGTTCCTGCCAAAGGAACTGTAGAGGGAAACAAGGTGCTCACCTCAAAGTGTGATTGGCGCCCGTGCGGCAACTAGGGGTGACGCCTCACTACCGCACGGTCACACAATGAGCGCTGATAGATAGAAAAGAAAAAACAGACTACTATGGCCAACTCTCGGGTGAAATGAGGCGACGCATGCGAAGGCGAAAGCGAACCGAAAGAAGAACAACACAGTACCGAAGATCGAAATCGAGCACATGAAGCGACAGCATAAGCATTTGAAGCGACAGCAGGAGCATCAAAATCATTTTCCGACAACTCACAAAAGGTTTCATACAATCGGCACAAGACAATCCAGACGATCCAGACGAGCAGTAGGCGGGAGAGAAAGGAAGAATCAAAGTAATGAAAAGAAGAATCAAGAGAGAGCAGGTCAAAGTAAAATAATCATGATGAGGGTATGGGGCGCATTACACCCATACCATTCAGAAAGGCCAGAGTTCATTCATTCATTCACGTACGCATTAACGTTGGTCCAAATGTTTCGCCTTTCTGCATCTGTTCCTTAACGTTGTGCGTCCTATAGCATTACTCTTGGCCACCTATCGGTCGGCGTACCACCGTCCATCATTTTTTTGGACGAAACTGCCTCCCAGGGCCGTTCTTACATCTCGGCCCGTGTTTTCCTGAAACCACTCATATGTGACCTCGAACTCAACCTCTTCCCCTATTGCCGTTGTGGCTGTAAACCTGTTGCCGGCGCCGGGTAAACGCACCCAGCGCGTGCCGGAGATTTTTTCACGGATCACCTTTTTTTCCGCCTCCATTTCTTCCCTTTTTCTTATGGCTTCCTTGGTTCTTTCGCGATTTTCCTCGATTCTTTTGCGCCTGGCCTCATGCATTTCTTTCGTTTTTTCGGACTTTTCCCCTCTTCTTCCGCCTGTTTTCTCCCTTTTTGCCGCTGCAACTTCCCGGCGTTCGACCATGGCTTCTCGGAGCTCCTTGGAGCTGGGAAACTCGGACAAAGAATCCAAGCTCCACCCGTACTCTTCCAGGTCCTTCGCTAGTTGCTTGCCCCAGGTCGACCGGTTTCTTACCTCCTTTTCAATCATCCAGTATGACCCTTCGTTTTTGTTCCGGGCGGCATGAGCCGCCCATGCTACCCGTTTCTCCTTAAGTTGCGTCTCCACGTCCATGATGCCTAGCCTTGCACAAAGCTCCATGCGACTCGTGCGGAGGTGCTCCTCGTCTTCTTCTTCTTCCTCTTCTTCCTTGTCACCCTCCTGCACTTCCGGCGGCTTGGTCCAGTGTTTTTCGCCTGCGACCGCTTTTAATGTGCTCAACTGGAAGGCCCTTAAGACCTTCCAATCCGGCTCATTAACCACCCAGCATTCGCCGTTGTAGAGAGCAACCGAAGAAATGAGGCTTCCGTAGAGGGTTGCCTTCAGGTGCCTTGGTAGAGACGGATCCCGCCAAATCCGGTGTAGTTGTCGCACTACCGTCTTTGCCGTTCCCGTTCTGCGCAGGATCTCGCCGGAGGTCCTCCCGCTGTTGTCCAGCTGGGTGCCCAAATACTTAAACGCCCCCGCCGCCCGTACGGTGGTCTTGTCGTGTGTCTCTATTTGGGCCTGGACGACCAGCCTTTTTCTTCCTTCTTCTTTCGCTTTCGCTTCGTTTAACCTCCCTACCCGTAGCGTCCTGAGGGCTTTCTCGTCTTTGTCCGTTCTGCAAAAGCCAGACGCCTGGTGGTGCCTAAGTGCCTTCGCGTCTGGGAGAATGTCCCCGCACCTGTTGCATGTGTGCTTGTTTCGTTCTTCTAGCACGTACCGGACCTGCCCCAGCCGTACAAGCCGTAGTCCGCCCTGTTTTCCCACCGTTGCCCACCCGTTTGCCCGGTAGGAGCAGGCTGAGTACCGCCCGTCGTCCCATGCAATCAGATGCGTGGCTTTCCCCTTTAGCTCCTTCCTGCACTCTTTGGCGGCTGTGCCCCACTCCTTTTTTAGGTCAACTCCGTCCCAGTCGATCATCCACCCCTTTTTGTCCTCGTCGTCCTGCAGGTGGAACCTCTCCACTTGTGCGTCTTCGTTGTTCCTTTTCTTTGCTTCCAGGCCCATGGTGATGACCTCCGTCTTCTTGCCATTTAGCTGAAGCCCTACAAAGAAGCAAGCAGCCTCAAGCTCCCGAAGGATCTCCTGCGCTTCTTTTTCCCCCTTTGCTTTAACAACGATGTCGTCCACATACCCGAGCCATGTTAACACCATGGCTTCCACCTGCCGCTGTGTCCACTTTCCCTCCTGGATTGCAGTTTCCTCGAACCTTTGCAGGGCCCATTGCAACACCAAAATGAACACCAGCGGCGACAAAGACGAACCCTGCCGTATTCCGCTCTCCTGCTTGATTTTCTCAGAGAGTTTGTCCCGCCCGAGCTTCAGCCTGAAGGTCGACCCTTCATACATCCGCTGCAGCACCTCCCCTAGCTCCCTAGGCAGTCCCAGCTGGGCGAGAATCGTGTGCATCTTTGTCCAACACAAACTGTCGTATGCTTTGCGGAAGTCGATAAATAAGTAGACGGCCTCGTCCCCGCTTTTTATTGCTTTTTCCATGTCCCGTATCAAGCGGAAGACCGCGTGCCTGCACGAAGACCCCTGCACACTTCCTTTCTGCCTGCCATCGACTTCCCCACACGCCGCCTTTTGGACTCTCTTCAGGATGATGAGAGACAGGAGCTTTTCTCCGACCGATAGCAGCGCTACCGGTCGGTAGTTCCCTGGCTCCGCCTTTTTCCCACTTTTGTGTAGGAGCGCCACCGCCGCTTCTAACCACCCCTCAGGCGGTTGATCCCCATCGAAGATTTTTTTAACCACCATCCACATGACCCGGAGGCCAATTGCCGACTCCGCGAAAAACTCCGACGGCAACAGTCCTGCGAAGCTTTTCCGCTGTTTCAGCCCTCGGACCGCCGCTTTGACTTCAGCCATCGAGGGAGCTCCCGCAAGTTCGCCCGTACTCCACGCCGTGGGGGCCGGCTCCCGTATCTTTTCCTCGCATCGCCTCCACGTTCGGGTTTCTTTCAACTCCTCCGGGGCGTCCGGTCTTTTCGTGCCCAGCACACTTTTCCAAAAGTCGACGTGCCGCTTTTCGCCCCCCGGAAGATCCTGCGTCGGTTTCCGCGCCCTCCCGGCCAGCTGCCTCACCCGTTCGAAGACGAGGCGGGAATTGCCACTCGCGTCTGCCCGTCGCAATTCGCCAACCATTTCTTCCACCCACTGCTCCTTGTCCCGTTTCAGCGATTTCCGGATCTTTGATCTGAGGATCGCCCGCCGCGTTGTGTTGGCACGGCCGTAGCCGTCCCACTTGCTTCGTTGCTGGACCAGTTTCCAGGTGGCATCTTTTATCCATGGTTTTCGTTTTCCTTCGCCTCCTTCTGTTGCGATTTTCTTCTTTAGCTCAAGAGCAAGGACCCGCGCCTTGCTCTCGAACTCCTGCCAAGCTTCGCTCGCGCTGCTCCGCTCTTGCATTTCCGCGATCCGGTTCCCCGTCAGCGTTTTTCCCAGTTCCGCGTCCATTTGCAGGGCAAACTCCCTGAGCCTGAGCTCCTTGGTCGCCGTTTCTTCCCTTCGTGCCCGCGGTGCCGCTTTGGTGCTGTAAGACAGCACCCCCAGTCGGTGGTCAGACTCAATGTGCGTCCCCCGCGCCACTTCCCATTTTTTGCATTTTCCTTTGTCCCGAAAACGCACCAGCAGGTGGTCGTATTCCCTCCGTCTTCTGCATTCGACGCCCCCAAAGACCCCCTCAAAGGTCCATCGTTGTTGCCATCGTTTGCGAAAAATTGAGGACGCCTGCAGCAGTTCGTGCTGCGTGCAGAACTCCCGTAGTAGCCCTGCGCTTCTGCTTTTGGGGGCGAAGTCGGCAGTGAGTCCGCACCGCCCCACTGTGTAGGGCATGGAGGATTCGATCAGTTCGATATCTGGGTTGCCCAGTTCCGCATTAAAATCGCCCCCGATTACGACTTCGTCGTATTTTGATGCGGCCGCCACCTCCTCCGAAAGTTTTTCGTAAAACTTACGCTTTTTGTCCGCCGCCGACGGCTCCGTGGGCGCGTATGCGCTAATGAGATGTAACTTTTTTCCCAGTTTCAGCCCCACCACCACGCGCACTACCCGCGCGTGTTCCTTGTCGCTGCATCCGATTGCCGAAAGGGACTGGTGCACCATGACGAGCGAGCCGTAGGCGGTGCCTCCACTTGCCGTCTTTTCCGCACCTCCTCCCCATACTAAATATTCGTCCCATTTATCGGCAACCAGCCACTCCGCGATGCGGCTTTCCTGGACAAAAACCACCTTCAGCTTCCGCTCCCGCGCATCCCTTAGCAGGGATTCTTGCTCCAAGCTCCTCCCTTCCACGTCCGCTCTCCCGAGGGTGCGGACGTTGAAAGTGCCGATGTTGATGCATTGCTGCGCAGCCCGCCAGTCGCGGGGCAGAGCTCCGCCCCGGGCCTGCATGAGCAGTGCTCGCTGCCTCCAGGGAGTCGCCGCTCCTCTGGAGGGAGCTGAATTGGGGTTCTTCTCGAGGATAGGGTGGTACAGATTTTCGCTTGGCTGCGGTTTGCTACTGCGTATCTGGGCTGACTTCGGGCACAACGGCCCGCTTTTTTTCTTTTTTACTTTTTTGTTTTTTTCTGCCCTGCAGCCTGCCCCGCGCCTTCAGTATTCGTTCTTGTTGGCCAGTGGTTGTCGAGCCGATAAGTGGCTGGTCTTTGCCGGGGTTCGCTCTTCAAGAGAAAAAGAAACACATCGAGAGAAGAGCTAGCCCCGGTCTTTCTTTGATTTGTCTGCTATAGGTTGCCTGCAACACTTCTCACCCCTGGCGAGGGTAAGCGATTTAGATGGATCTTTTTACCTCGTTATGACTTTACCGAGCGATTTAAGATCCACCGCCCCTGCTCTTCTCTTAGCTTGTGGGCGCTTTCAGTGCGATAGTGGTGTGTGCTTGGCTCTGTCTGATTCGCGTACTCTGCGCCTTGCAGTCCCTGACGGCAGGCCTGCGATGACGCTTAAAAGACTGTCTTGCCTCTGGAAGCGCTCAGCGAGGGCAGGCACGTAG
>RXOD01005339.1:0-14673 GCA_005223375.1 Amoebophrya sp. AT5.2 | reverse complement strand
CTTGACGAGCCGATACTCGTAATCAAAGCCGCTCTGCGGCCTTCGCGGCGACGTTCGTGGTTCTTGTATTCGTGAGAGAATGCGCTGCGCGAAGCGCGCCAGGTGAAATTCTAGTGAGGATCCTCGCATATCTGCGCTCCACCAATCATCCCAATCCTCCAAGCCAAGTCCACTCCTGTCAAGTAGGTAAGTGAGATTTAGATCCGAGGCCTTCTCGCAGAAGATTCCGGTTGCGACAGAGCCACACACGAGGCTGTCCAAGCCTAAAAGCGAATCCAGCCGCCGCTTCGCCCCCAGGAAGCTCTCGATGCACGGCCGCCAACCCGAAGTAGTGGAACTAGAACTAGATGTGCAGTCAGAGGCGGGACTGGACTGAGAAACCGTCTTCGCAGTCGCCATTGTGGTGCGACTTGCGGCGAGATTTCCCTTTGACGACAGAGTGGTCGCAGGTTGATGTCTATCGCTGTCCCCATTCGGCGAAGCGGCAGCATGCATCGAGGGAAAATCGCCCGCAATCGTGAAAATTTCGCTGCTGGCCGAGACCGTGTCAACTTGTCGCTGGCCTTGTGGCTGCTTCTCTCGTCCCCCGTCGCCTGCACCGACGGCACCGCTCGAGGACAACGAAGATGACTCTACTCCCCGGGACATTCCCGCCCCGACACCGATTGCTTCTGCCAGCAAATCGCTGAACTTCGTCGCAACGGCCGATTCGAGAGTACGAGAGGCTTCCGGCGTGCGACAGCGGAGAACGCGCGGCATGCCGTCGTCTTGCACGTCAAACGGGTCTTCCACGCCAAGAGGACATTTGGCGCTGTCCGATGCATCGATGTTTTCCCTCCCGTAGCCCCCGCGAATGGAAAACACCACGCGCGGCGAAGTACTGGTCCTCCAAGGCCGGCACCTGTAATCAAAGCGGGCACCGCACTCGTGGAAGAAGTCCAGTAGTAGCAGCGCGCCCTCGTTGGTGGCTCCGAACGATGTGTCGACGAGAAATTTGCGCTTCACGCTCGTCAAGTAATCCTGATAAATTATCTTGTTCCGTCGGTCTTGGTGGTGCGTATCGGCCATCCAACAGTTGTAGTTCCAGCATTGAAACCCGCGCGGAAAGTCTTTTTCATTCGTCAAATCCGGCAGCAGCCCCTGCATCTGCAGGAAGGCAATCCCCATCAGCGTGTAGGCGTAGCTCGGGAGAAGCCCGTTTGTGACGTTCAAAACGAGCCCGTTTTCCTTCGCCCAGCGCTTCACGTCCATGACGAACGTCTTTGCGAAGTCACACGTCATGTAGGCTTTGATTAGTCCGCTGTTACGCACGCCAAGCTCGTTATTCAAGGTAATGTCGACGGCTATCTCCTCCGGTAATTGCTGCTCGAGTGGCCGCGTAGGTACAGAATCAAGCCGGCGCACTTTGAATTTCAGCACTGGAATCCGCGCGCCCTTCACCACCTCAATGTCCAAATAGGCGAACGGGCTGCGTAGCGCGCTATGACTCGCACTCGTCGGCAGTCCGTCGCCTGCGGCATTCTCAGACTTGCGTCGCTTGGCCTCGTGTTCGCGCAGCGCTTTCGCGAATGTATCCAGCTGCTGCAGTAGAACGCCGCGCCGGCCGGACTGCTTGACGGACTCAATGAAATAAGTGACGTCCAAATCCATATCCGACATACTCACCAGCCCGGTCTTCACCGAACCGTAGATCTCGCCTCCTCGTTTTCTTTTTACGTTGAAAATCTTGTCCATGTCGCGCACGATGCCTTTGCAGGCTTCCAACAGGGGCAGTTCCTTGCTTTGTGCATGTGCACACCCATTCCGGGGGTCCGTATTGATATCCTGTCTGGCTCTGCATGCGACAGCTGCTTCCTCGCCCTTATTACGCCGCGCGGTCGTACTGTTCGCGCAACCACTCATACCTGCACTGGATTCCTTTGTCGATTCTACGTTCATCTTTCCAGAGACGCCTGCTCGCGTTGTACACTGCTTCGCATTCGACGAACCGGCTTCACTTCTTTCGCTGTTGCAACCTTCCGGAACCGAAGAGGAGGAAGCCGCGGAAGTAGAAATTGCATTTGCTGGGGGCGTTGTTGTTCTTGTCCCCACGCGATCCGTTTCGCTCCCATTTGCTGCAGTGGCGCTTCTGTTCGCTGCAGTCGAAAGGGTCTTCTTCGCTGCAGTAAAGCTGGGCTGTCCCGCTGCGGACGAAACTCCTTCGCCAGCGACAGTTGGCGTGGCTGCAACGGAGGTGGTTGCTTGCTGTCCCGTTGCTGCACGGCGAGCGAACCAGTCATCAACATCAGTCGCACCAACATCAGTACTACCAGAAGTACTGCCCAATGCATCCTCCTGTGCTGGACGTGCGTGGTCGCGTTCAACTTCGAGCGCCACCTCGCCCAAGTGCTGCGCGCTCGTAGTCTGCATGCCCGTCTGATTCGCGTTTATTTCCAGCGCGCCCATCCCTGCTGCGCGTTTGTGGGCCTGCTGTTGCGCCTGCTGCGCTACTTGTTGCAGCGCCGCGGCCTGCGCTGCCCACTGTTGCTGCGTGAGCTGCTGCTGCGTGAGCTGCTGGGGTTGTTGTTGCTGCTTCATCAGCGACTGTTGTTGCTGGAAATGACGGACTTCGTTTACGCACTGTTGGAACTGTTCGGGAGTTAGCTGGCGCTGCGCCAGCCAGTTCTGCTTCTGTTGCGACAGCTGCTGCATTTGCTGCTCGACCGTGACCCCCCGATTCTGCGCCAGCTGCTGGTGCATCTTAATCATGCTCGGGTCGTTGCCGTACGCCAAATGGAACTTAAGCCCCTGGTCCTGCTCGCTTACGATCGCCTGGTACACTTGCGCAGCCAGCGCCGACACTTGTACATTTGCGGCGCCGAGGCCCTGCTGGCCTACTTGCGGTTGCGCCTGCATTTGCTGCTGCTGCGCCAGCTGTGTGAGCACGTAGTGGCTCTGCTGCTGCTGCGCCAGCTGTTGTCCTTGCTGCGACATGTTCTGCACCGCGCCGGATTCCTTTGTCAATTCTACGTTCATCTCTCCAGAGCCGCGGCCTGCTCGCGTTGTACACCGCTTCGCATTCGACGAACCGGCTGCACTTCTTTCGCTGTTGCAGACAACCGCCTCGACTCTTAATGAGATTTCCACAGGTATGGGGCTATTGGGGTGCCTCCACACAGACCTTTTTTGATGGTCCAGGCACTCCCACTCAGACTTTGAAATACGAAAATGTTGGTGACCGACCCTGCACTTCAAAACCGAGACTTGCGCAAGCGTCACTATCTCGATTTCGTAGTAGGCAAAGGACGACACCCCGGGTCTCAAGTTCTCCCTCCTCTCGGTTTCGATCCGTTTAGCCTCGTAATCGCGCAGCGCTTGCGCAAAGCTCTCCAAACGCGGAAAATGATCCTTCCGGCCGGATTGTTCGACGGACTGAACTGAATACGTTACTTCCAAAGGCATCGGCAACTCGTTCTCCTCAAGCCCGCAAATCCTTCCTCCACGCAATTCTACGTTGAAGATTTTATCCAGGTCTGCCACGATGAGTTCGAATTTCCCCTTCAGGTTCACGAAGTCATTTTTCCACGTCGTCATGGCCGCCGCCGCGGCCGCGGTGTCCCCCGTCGGCTTCTTCCACGTTCTTTCCTTTGTGGCTACATTCCAGTAGTATTTCCGTCCCGTCTTCGGATCATCCGCCTCCCGCCAGCCTTCCGGAACCGAAGAGGAGGAAGCCGCGGAAGTAGAACTTTCGTTTGCCGTCGTTGTTCTTGTCCCCACGCGATCCGTTTCGCTCCCGTTTGCTAGAGTGGCGCTTCTATTTGCTGCAGTCGAAATGGTCTCCTTCGCTGCAGTAAAGCTGGCCTGTCCCGCTGCGGACGAAACTCCTTCGCCAGCGACAGTTGGCGTGGCTGCAACGGCGGCGGTTTCTTGCTGTCCCGTTGCTGCTCGTTGAGCGAACCCGTTATCAACATCAGTCGCAACAGCATGCTGTTGTGAAACTGCGACGCTCTTCGCCGTGTCGGGTGCGAGGAGGCAGGTACTTCCGCCTACGCCGCTGGTTTCGTGAGACGGCTGTCCGGGGGTGAGGGTATGGAACGACGCTTGGGGGCACGATGGTCGCGAGGATACTTGTCCCGGGTCCCCTCCAGCTCCCGCGGTCGGGAGTTGCATGCTGTTGATATTGCCGCCGTGCGGTTGCTGTGCCTGCGGTTGCGGTTGCTCTTGCTGCACCTGGCCTGGCTGGTCTCCCACAGTCTGGCTCTGGGTCTGGGGAGCGAAGTTACAGCTCCGGAGCTGGCTGCCGGTTTCAGGAGAGTTATCTCGTGACGCAGCTGCACTCTCGGCAGAGTCTACCTCTTGGTCTTGCCGCAGCCTATCTAGCCTATTTCGTAGGCGCTTAGCCACTCTAAGCCCACCGCGCCTAGCGCGACCCATGATTCCTCATGTAGCTGCTGATATTTTAGCGGCAAACTTACTTATGTGGTAGTGGTATGTACCTGGCTCTAGTGGTAAAATAGCTTTTCCTCAGAACTCGTATTGTTATCGAGGTTACTCCCCGGCAAAGCCCCCATGCTATTGTGATGTAGTAGTAAAGATGGGTAAACTCATCTCTGAACCACGTTCTTGCACGAAATAGTGATCTCAGAGGAACGACCCCGAGATCGAAAACATCTCGCATCAGAAAGCACGTTTCTCTCTCTAGATCGGAATCCGCGTTCATTTGAAGTCATTGGCTCGATCATCATCATCGGAGGTAAGATCAGCCTCTTGACCACGATTCAACTTGGATCAGCGTCGGAAAATCGCTGATGAACTGCTGCTGTTTGATTCAAGCGCTCTCCTAAAGCGTGGCATTTATCCACCGCTCCGACGGTGGAAGTTTTTTTTGTACAGTTCAGTCCTGCGCGGCAAGCTGTCGCAACATCCCTACCACCGTCCAACATCCACAAACTGTTCTGTGTCTCTGCGAATCAATGCGAATCAAACTCTGTCGTCACTGCGAATGAATCTGTAAAGCGAATCTGCGTCTTCCCACATCAGCTCCGTTTCTGCGATGAAGCGGTGGGCTTTTTGCCAAACGAATCTATAGGTAGCCAATCGCCAGGAGCAGTCTGTGAAGCGTGTACGTGTTATCACTAAAGCGAATCTGCGCGGCTCCGGTCCTAGCTGTCGATCTGATCGGCGGTTTCTGTCCCCAGACTCCCGCTCGATCGGATTCTAGGTACTTACACCGGCATCGCGCCGACGATGTATTTTTCGTCGTCGTAGTCGGCCAGCAGCTTTCCGCCGGGGACCGCGGTGAAGAAGGGCGGTTTGTCTTTGATCTTCGGCAGCTCCGTGTAGTCCTGGCGGAACTCCACCGGGCGGTCCAAGTACCGTGTCTCCGCGTTCACGGATGGTTTTAGCTTCCCGTGCTCGATCTTCCGGCTCACAAACTCGTCCGGCGCCACCCGCGTTATCTTCGACAGTCGCGCCTCCAGCCGTTTGGTCTGCTGCACCACGTCGTACCGGGACGAGGCCTGGATGCTTCGGTGCCTGCGATCGATTCATTGGGATGGGAGTTTTTTTTTCGGCGATGACAAAAGGAGGTGGAAAAGAGAGGAAAATAAAATGCAAAAACTTGAGTACTGGTCGTAGGCCTTGACATTTGAAATGTCGATCTGCTCCTTGGTGCGGAAGGGCCCCTGTATCGCTTGCATCCTGCCCGCGTTGGCTGTTCGGGTCACAAGCGGCACCCGCTTCGCCAACGGCTGGGCGGCCCGCCGCGGATCTTGGCTGTGGCAAGAGTGGTCATGAACATCTC
Organism: Amoebophrya sp. AT5.2; assembly: GCA_005223375.1. Classification (NCBI taxonomy): domain Eukaryota; class Dinophyceae; order Syndiniales; family Amoebophryaceae; genus Amoebophrya; species Amoebophrya sp. AT5.2. Next base: position 8,891 of record RXOD01005339.1, on the reverse strand, counting down.
GTTTTGTAGACAATGGTGACGCAGGAAGCAAGACTCCAACTCCAACAAAGCCTGCTACTTAATTACATTTACACTGCATTGAAGCCTCCTGGTCCTGGCTATTGGTATAATACCTGCATCCGTGATTCCCTTCTCTGTGTGGTTGAGTGGGCGGTGGTTCGAGGGTATGCTTCGGTTCAAATTTGGCCTCTTCAAACTCGCTGGCATCCGCGCCGTGCTTTGCAACCGCAAGTGTTGCTGTTGATGAAAATACTTAAAGTCAATGAATTGTCGCTGCATCTTCAGTGATCTTCGACTTCGTTCCCTAGTACCGTCGACTTCGGCTTCGTTGCCCTCGGAGACACAGTAGCACCAGCAGCTGCACGTAGACGTACAACTGTTCCAGACGACGACAAGTAAAAACCTCTAGAAAAAACATTTTACTAAACAGCAGGCACCTCTATTGGTATGTTGAAGGCGGTTGGGAGCGCTTCTGAGTAGGGCGGGTTGTACACCCCTGGGATCTTCTGGGTACTCACCAGGTGGTGCAGCTGGCTCGCCAGCTTGTTGAATGTCGACTTGCGTTCTTCCTCTGTCCGCCGCTGGTGCTTAAGCTGCTCCTCGCCCTCGAAACCCTTGAGCCAGCTGTTTAGTGTCGAGTTTGTAGCATTGGAAGATGAACCCCCGAGGAAAATCTTCACTATCTAGTATCATAAGAAAGTAAAGTAAGTACGTGTTCGTTTTGTCCCCCACGCTGGCGACTTGCGCGAGGTAGTCCTTTCGCGACTTCATGCAGTGCGTGTATTGTCTGCTCCAGTACCCGCGGAACACTTTTTGTATCTGGGTAGTTTTTTGAACGGGCGCTTTGAGACAGCAGGAGCTTCCCAAAACAACATTCATTACAACGGCCTCAGGTGAGTACTAATAGTTTTTCTTCTTCTTCAAATTTACGTTTACCGTGCTCGCCGCGTGGTTGAAATAGGCCATGTTCACATCCTGTGCGCGCTTGATCAGGAACGCCTTTGCCCGCAATCTTCCGAGCATGCCCCGCGCGACCCTTTGTATGAACAACCCCGCATGGTGCACGGCGTGCCACCTAAACCGTACGTTAGAGGCTCGGTAGAAACTCTGGATCTTTATCGCGGCATGCCGTTCCCTTGGCTCGTGGTTGTTGGCTTCCTGGAGCGTGTAAAAGTACTCCTCAAGCAAGTCCCGGCGCCGCAAGTCGAAAAACTCCGACATAGCGGCTGTCGGGGCTCCGCTATGCCTATTACCGACTACTAGGGCCCGCAACCCTGCCGCCGAGACGAGATTCCGGTTGGAGTAACTGCCATGCACTCATCTATCAGATGCAGGTGTCGAGCAAAAAGTCTATTACAGAACGAAGGCAAGGAATCTTTGTCGCGCGATTGCGAATCAATCTATCGATATCAAACAGAGGCGGAGACCGTGGCCGAGATCTGCTGCTATACGACCAGAGACTGCTGTGACGCATTGTAGCAATGGATCGACTGCGAGAGATCAAAACTCTCTTTCGACTCTCTTCGAAGCTCTCTCTTGAATCTCTCTCCATCAGGAAATGATCGAGATGCTTTTCCGCGATTCCGTTCAGCGACGAGGCGAAGACATGGAGTTATCTACGATGCACTGTGTGGCAGAGCTCACGCCAGGTGGAAGCCCATGGAGGGCACAGTTGGTGAAACATTGCCTGACACTAAACATGAGACGTGCCTGCAATTCTTCATTCTGTTCATGCCTGTTCATCTTTGAAACAGCGGAAAAGAAAAGTCACATCGGAGTGGAAAAGAAAATCGAAACACTGTGCATCCCTGTTCTAGAAAACAGCACGACTCCCCCCTTGACCTTCCACCAAAATCGCGTTCTTCCACCTCCTTTCGCATTAGTCCCATCATGTACAACCTTCCGCGAAAAAAAAAGGTCACGTGGGCGCCGCAGCGCGCGTGTCCTCGAGAATCGCAGAACCCGTAGAGAACCTGTCCCCGGACGCCTATCGCAAACCCCGTAGAGAACACCTGTCCCCCACCCACCTACGGAAAGAGGCCCCCCAGCCCCTCCCGTTTCGAGCAGACCATCCAGAACTTTCCCTCCCGAACCTTGTCACAGTTCACGTCGTTCGCCTGTCCGTTGGCCCGAAGCACCGCACAGTCTTCCCCCGCGTTGCCCCAGTCGTTGGGCTCATTTTTGCCCCAGTTCAATCCGTCTCGTTCCCCCTCGTGCAAGATCGGCATGCCGCCCTCTACATGGGCCCACTCCCCCTCCTTCAGCGCGTCGGTGAACCCCACCGCGATTCCGCTCTTCGCCGGCCCGCCGGTGGCCGTCCGCACGAATCGCATCTGGCTCGGGAGTTCGATTGTGGCCAAGTTCGCGCCCGCCGGGCAGGAGCTCGCGCCCTCGCGCTCGTTCAGCCCGGCGACGGAATACCCGACGCCCGCGACGTCGATGAACCCCGGCCCGGAGCTACCGCCGACGTACTCGTACACGGCGTTGCGCCAGCCGCCGCCGCAGTAGCCGTCGTCGCGCCGCTTCGACAGCGTCGTTTCGTCCTTGAAGCACTCCGACTGGCGACAGTCGGAGTCCGACTTTTGCCCGTATTTTCCATACCCCGGGCCGCAGGCGCACTCGCCGCCGGCCTGGAGAGCGAAGTACTTGTCGCCGCCGTTGGGACCGGAGGCACACTTCCGGAGACAGGTGTCGAACGTGTACCGCCTGTCCGTGTGCATCGTCATGGAACGCTGCGGCTTGTCCTCGAAACATCCCAGGTAGCGGGCGGTGGCTGGTGTGTGAGACACGCGTGGGTGGGATTGGCGATTCCAAACCGAGCATTCTTCATCGTGTAATATCGCGAACTCTGAATCTTGATGGTATCGAACGTTTATTTCAGTCAAAAGCACCAATGGCGAACCAATACCAACGAACTGTACAATCGAAGATCGAACTAAGTATAGTACGTGTGTGTTCGTAGACGCTGTTCCGCCAGCCCCCGCCGCACTTGAGGCCGCTGTCGTGCTGGCAGGCTTTGCAGTCTCCCTCCGGCTTTTTCGCGTTGTCCAAGTGGTTCCCGCACCAGCACTCCCCCCCCGCCTGGATCGCGAAGTACTTATACTGCGAGCACCATATGTCGCACGCCTCCGGCTTTCCCCGCAGCCGGCTCTTTATGGCCAGCTCCGCGACTTAAGTAAACTCGAGAGAGAGAGAGAGAGAGAGAGAGAGAAATCTCGAAAACGAAAAACCACAACTTCAAAAAACCAGCTGGGCCTCTCTGCACATCCTTTCAACCCCTCATCCCCTCAGTACAGAATGAACCTCCTACTCAATAGAATTTTTAAAGCAAACTTAGTCGCGAAGCTCGCCATAGTCTTTCCCGATTTCTTCACCGGGTGAACGAGATGCGGGAGATCTCGATCGCCATTGTCCTCGTAGCACCCGAGGTACTTCGGCGTCCACTTGCTGCAGAGTCTTGTCTGCGGGTCCAGCGCGTAGTGGTAGTCGCAGCGCTCGCACGCAACTTGGCCGGTGGCGGGACAGTTCGGGCCAAAAGCCGGGTCGCCGTGCTCGGGACAGGTGCAGCTGGATGGTGCGACGAATTAAATTTGTATTTGATTAAAGTGTTCTTGAGCCGATGAGACTGAAAGTTTTTTTTTGATCGGTTGTATCAGCTGGAAGAAGTGGTAGCGAAAAGCAACAAATTGGTCGTTCGACTACGAGCAGATGTACACTTTCTCTTGGCACGCGCCGTCCACCATGTCGAATCCCTCGGCGCATTTGGCGCACACCATGGCGCCGTCCACGGTACATGCTGCGCCGACCGCGTGCTCGCCGTGCGGGCAGTTGCAGACGTTTTTCACGCAAGTATGCCCGTCCAAGTGATATCCGGGGTGACACTTCGCGCACACGTTCGCGTAAGCGGCCGGGCACTCCACGCCCGTTGCTGCCGTCCCCGTAGTCAAGTCGCATACGCAGGCTTTCTTAGAGGAAGTGGTCCTCATCTTCATCACTCCCATGACATTTAGTGAAGTACTTTTGCACGTGAACAGTGGGGGAACAGGTGGGAATCTTCTGGCGTCCAAAGCCATATCAAGCTGCGCAAAAGCGTGCAGCTTGATTTGAGCTCCACGCCACCCGGCAAGGCGCTCTTTTTGGCCGTCTAGGTAGATCTGCGCTTCCGCAAGAACTGGAGCAAACGGAAAACGTAAATCCCTAAGACCCTCCTTATTTTCCCCTTTCACTTATCGCACCCGCATTCCCGCAAAGGTCGCGACTCCCTTTACCAGGGGCCCCATAATCCCGTGAAACCAGGAATCGGAGTGATGAAGCAATCAAATTCCCGCGTAGTCTTTTCTTCGCAGACGCCCGGGGCCTTCATGAAATACCCCGGCAGCGTGCAATTCGAGCAAAAAGCCCCGCCGTGCGTCGCGCACTCCTCCCCCGTCGCGGCGACCCCCGCGGCGCACGTGCACTCGTTGATGGCGCACGTCATCTGCGCGACCGTGGCGTTACCCTGCAGCGCTACCGCCCCACCTTCCGAAGCTAAAGCCACCGAGTGGTAGCCGGGGAAGCACTCCGTGCAGTGCACCATGCCGTCCACGGGGCACTGGGTGCCCTCCGCGTGCAGTCCGTGCGGGCACTCGCACTGGTTCAAAACGCACTCCTCCCCGTCCAACGTGAACCCTGCGTCGCAGCTCTCGCAGGCCTGCGCGTAGTCCTCGACGCAGTGCTCGCCGGCCATGGCGGTGCCGTGCGCGCACTTGCACCGGTTGTTCAGCGGGTTGTCGTCCGCCTCCGTGCACTTGCTCCACCAGTACACGGACTTGAACTCCCCGTCGAAGCTGCCGCAGGGACTGTTGGGACTACCCGTACAGCTCGCGTCGCAGGCGGCCGCGCCCCCGATCTTGTAGTCGCTGCCCAAGTCCTCCGCACACTCGCACACGTCGCCACCCTCGGACAGAAGCGCGTACTTGGGGAGGGCGGGCTCCGCCTCGCACTGAATCGCGCAGTCCCGCACAGAGAAAGGACCGGCGGTGGACCTGAACAGCACGTCGAGCTTGGGCGCACCGCCAGGAATACTGGGACTGGCGGCCGGAAAGTGGTAGCAGCCGCGGTGGTGCGTCTCGAGGGGAAAAACGTGGCCCCTCTCGCCCTCCGACCGCTCGCGCTTTTTCCGGTCCCCCTGCCAGCGCCCGCGCGACTGGCCCGCATGGTGCAGGAAACTCGTCTGCCGACCCGGTCTTGCACGGGAGACATTCCTATCGCCGCGACGCAGAAAAGCGCTCCGGACCGCGCAGTGTGGCGATTCCACGAGAATGCAGACGAGGCAAGCTGCAAGATGACGAACGGCCATTCTTCTGCCCGGCGGACCAGGGCCAAAGTCGTGCGTCATCGCAATACTGGCGCAGCTTTACACGAATACGGATAAGACGTACTTAAGCTTATACGTGTCCGTGAGCTACTAGCATCCACCTCGCGCACTAGATAGTGAGAGGCCCCCAGCCCCAGCGTGTTTGTTCGGCTTCAGTTGTGCATACGGTTACTCTTACCCTTACCTACGCACGCCACCGTTACCGAGAGTCGCACACTAGATTTGCCCCTTCGCTCCCCGTCTCGCCTTGAAATCGTTGCAGCGGCATGAGTCCTGCGTTGTGACCACAGCGTTACCAGAGGATCGAGAGCGGTGCAGCCCCACCAGGTTCTTCAATTCAAATTCAAAGAATCCCCCCGAATAAACCGGACGCGGGCGGAACACGGGGGGTCAGCTGGGGCGACATGACCTTTTCCTTTTCGGCGGGCGGCTTCGTCCATTACTTCTCAGTCGGGAACTTTAGCGAAGTTTAGCAGATCTCGTAGGACAACCGCATCATTTTTCGCAAAAATGCAAAATGAAGCATCTTCTCTGGCTTCGCATGCAAACTTCAGAAGAAACTGTATTCTCGGCAAGTAGTACGTTTTTTTTTTCCAAACCTCCAAAGACACAAAATGAAACAGGGCCAAACCACGAAAATAAGAGCTGCTTGATGATGTTGTCCTCCACGAAACAGCCAAAATAGTAAAATCGCTGTCAAACGACACCACAAAGCGGAGTAACCAGCTAAGCGAGCGTCACGCGCCTTCATTCAGTTTCGCCGCTTCGCACCCACTACTTCACCAATTTCCCCACACACCATCCATGTATCACGCAACGACCGGCAGTTCGTATATGCTCCGCAGCACCGGCAACCCCCGGCCCGGTTTCTTCACCGTCACTCCCTCAAGGCTCCCGCGGCCCTCCTCCCCCGCCTCCGCCAATCCCCCCCGGAAAATCTCTGCATACCACAGGGCCTTCCAGTCTTCCAGCGCCTGCAGTCGCGCGCGCCGTACATCGTTCTCTCCCGCGCCCACGCCCTCCGCGTCGACGTCCACCGCGCCCGGTCCGTTCTCGCGTCGCAGTTCCGCCTGCATGTCGTGCAGCTGCTGCTGCCCCGGTTTCGCTTGCGATGAAGACGAAAAGAGGTCTGCTTCCTGCGCTTCGTAGGATTCTGGATCGGGTCTTTCGAAGTTGGTCGCTGCCGTGTTGTCGGGCGCCGCCCCGGAACCTTGCTCACGGCCCGCGGCGGCCGATGAGGGTGCTTTATTCCCCGCGTCGACAAACTCCTTCCAACTTTCCAGCTCGGCCTTCATCTGAGCCTGCGCAGCTAGGTGTTTCTTCCAGTGCTCTTCTTTCGTCATCCACCCCGGCCGCGACTCTCGCGGCTGATCATAAGTTTCTTCATCCCTGGTCCCGGAACTAGGCGGAGACACAGGACCCCATCGTCCTAGCTCCGAAGCGGTGCTCTCTGACACGGATTTTGACTCGAAGTCGGCGAGGGACTTCAGGGTGGGCATCCACTCTCCGGGGAGGTCTTCGTCCACGTACAGCAGCGCGGCGTTGCAGAGCAGTTTCTTCACGGTCCCCGCCGACACCCTGCGCAGCGCGGCCCCGGCGCGCAGTGCCAGTTCCGAGCTCCACAGCTCCTTCGGAGCCTCTCCACCGTCGTGGACGAGGTCCTCTAGGGGTCTAGACCCAAGTCGAGTAGCGAACTCTCTTTCCAGCGAGTCGAACAGGTAGAATGCCGTATCACCAGCGCGGGAGGAGCGGGTCTTTAGCAGCAGAAAGGAGTGGTGGAGCGCTTTTTCGTGATCCTCATCCTGAACTGCACCCTTCTGTCGGAGAGGGTACAGGCTGACAGAAAAAGAGTACGCGCGTTCGACCTGCAAGGTTAGCGCTGCCGGGCTTGCTCTCGCTGCCACCCCCCAATTCTCCAAGTAGTCCGCCTCTTCGTCCAGCGCAGAAGGACTCGGGGGAAAGAGCGCGTCGTACAGGCACGGGGCTCCGGTTGAATCACGGTCGGATGTTGCGGATCTTTTGTCTCCCTGCGTGCTGCTTGATGAGACACGTACCGGGGATACCGACGCGGAAGAGTGGCCGCTCTGAACCTCCTCCAATAATGATCCAGAGGTGGACTGCCCATCAACCCGTCTTCCCGCCGCCCCCGACACGACGGCTGAGGCTTTTTTATTCCTCCCGGACAACAACTCCCAGTCCGTCCAATGCGAAACAGCAGATTGTCCTGCTCGGACCTGCTTGCCACTCGTCGCCAGCGCACCGAGGCCGTGCACCCCGACGCCCACCGCTCTGGTAGCCTTCGAGCCCACTTTTTCCTCGTCGTAGTAGAAGGCTTTTTCCCCCAGCACCGGCACGCGCAAAGCGCGCTGTTGTAGGTCCCCGTCCGCGAGCAAATAGGCCCCCAGGCTCACCGCGGCGGCGCTCTCAAACCGAGCTTTTTGGATCAAGTTTTCGATGAACAGTGGGTAGATCCGGTCCACCTCCGTTCTCGCGGCCGCTTCCAGGTCTTCGACCGCGATTTCGAAGGGCTCCTGGAACTTCTTCACCAGCGACGCGGTGGACACCACGTCGAAGGGCACCGGCTTCTCCACCAGCGAGTTGTCCGGAGCGACCACCTGCACGCGCACGCCCGGAAATTCGTTCCGGAAGGCGGCGCGCTCGCTCAGGTGTTGCGGGGCGAGGACGTGCGTTCCGTACCAGGACTCGAGAAACGGCTCTCCGCCATGGTCGGCCCCGAACTGCCGCGCGAAGAACGTCAACGGGAAGCTCCGCCCGGTGGCAATTTTCGCGATGCTTCGGCCGACGCCAAACTCCTGCAAGCTGCGGCTGAAGGGCTCCACTGCGTCGCGCGCCCCGTCGCGAGGTCCTGTCGTGAGGCTTTCTCTCCACATCGGCAGCACGAAATTCTCGTACTCGTCGCTCGTCAGCTGCGCCTCTCTAGAAGTACTCTTCCGTAGAAGTAGTTTTCCGGGAAGAACCTCGGCACCGTCCTCCTCCACCCACGGCAGCGACTGCAAAAAGTGGCGGTAGCTGTTTCCGGGTTTCGAAGTTCCCGCCGTGCCCGCGCGCGCCGCCACGTCCGCCACTGTCGGGTAAGATGAACTCGTTTCCCGGCTCTCCTCACTCGTTTCCCGGTTCCCCCGCACCAGCAGCGACGCCTGCCTCCTCGACGAGCCCCTCGAGCCCCGGGCGCGGCCCTCGCCCCACCCTTCGGCCCCTCCTCCTTCGGTCGCTCCTCCTTCGGCCCACTTTTCTTCCGCCGCGTGGTAAAGGAGCTTGTCTGCGTCGGCGGGCAGGAGACTGCGGCGCGCCATCTTGCTGAAGAAGCTCGCGATCTGGTCTTTGGGATAGGCACGCTGGAACATCAACCCGAGATACTCTCCCGGATCCCGGTTCGCGCCGTCCAGTGCGTCCAAAATGCCTTCGCCCGCCAGCCGCGGCTTCTTCGCGATCGGGTACAATTGTTGTTTCGGGGGTGTACTAGGAGAAGTGGAGGTAGATTCAGCGGGTGCAGCTCTTCGCGGTGGCAGCTGCC
>RXOD01005338.1:0-14678 GCA_005223375.1 Amoebophrya sp. AT5.2 | reverse complement strand
GGGCTAGCCTTGAGTTTTTTGAAGGCTTAAGGAGTAACCGTCGCCCCGGCCGCACCTCCAGGTCCTCCTCCGGGGAGTGCTGCGGAAAAAGCGCCCGTCGTGCCCATGCTGCTGGCGACGGATCCGGGGGTCGGGAAGTGGTACTCGTAGGGGTCGTGGGAGCTGTACGATGACGGGTTCTGAAGCGACGGGGTCGCTAGGAGCGACGGCGTGCCAGATACTGTTGTAGTTGTACCGAAAAAGTCGTCCTCGCCGGAGGCGCTGCTGCCAGAATTGTAGCTCGTTGACGACGTCGCCGCCGAGGTCGCGGCTCGTTTAGCCGACTCCGGTGCATCCCCGAACATGTTCGGTCGGGCACTGCTACTGCTCCCCGGATGCTGCTGTGTGACTACGATTTTTTTCGCCGGGGAGGTTGTGCTGGTCGCGGTGCTCCCGAACAACCAGTCATCGTCGAGAGCAGATTTCTTCGCTCCTGCTATTCCAGCAGTAGAGCCGCCGCCGGACGTTGGCGTGGACAGCCAATCGTCCAAGCCAGACGCCTTGCGGGGAGCTGCCCCCGCGGCAGAGGTGGAATTTCCGAAAAAATCGTCGTCCATCGTATTAATTTGCCGATATTTTTAGAAGGATAGCTATGAAGCTCTTTGCGTGACTGCTACAGGCTTTGTTTTCTGTTGTTTTTTGATGATCCAACGCTCCATCGCTCTTCGTCTGCTGCGAGGACCAGTCGTGATTTATTATCACAGAGCACGTCCAAGCTCCAAGTGAACGAGCCACAACAACACCATTTATTTTTATACAGTAAGAACTCATGCGCATGCGTCAGTACAAGTTGAACACTATTTCAAGGCGGCGTTCCCGTTCTCAATGCCAATTTGTTGCTTCGGATTCCCCGCCTCTCGACCTTCTAACTATCTAAATTTCGAAGTTTCGCTGCCGTCTCGTCCGCCAAATGATGGCGTGCATGCGTTTGAGTTCTTGTTCTTTCACCTTCGCGGTCCTCCGTCTCCGCGTTCGCCATCAACTACTAAGAATGGTTGTCTGCAGGTGCAGCGGTAGCAGCTGCAGGTCGGATGACTAGAAGGCGTACGAAGGAATCCGGCTCCAAGGACCGCGAGTTCAATCAGACGGGAAACATCTGCTTGAACTCGCGGTCCTTGGAGCCGGATTTATTTGTCCCCCTTCAGCCTTGGCCCGCTTCTTCTGGTGTTTTGTTGCGCTTGGGCTTGCGTCCGTCGTCGCGCCCTCGAGATGGCTTTCGTGATGCTGCAAGATTCTTTTCGGCATCAGCATCAGCATCAGCAATTCTTTTTCGGGGTCAGTCGCTGCAGCCGCATCAGCAGATCGCTGCGCTGCCGTCCAAATAAACTTGTTAATGCGATTCGTATAAATTTTTGTCTCTTTTCTACACTTCTTCGGATCTTTTCCTGCTGTGGCTGCTAAAATAGGCTCAACAAGAAGGAGGAGCATGCACCATCCCCAATCGCTTGAGCCAAAATGGCTACGGTTTTGGAAAGACTCCTCCGTACGCCTCGACGCTCCAATGAAACTTCCGTGCCCCTCGAAACATCTGGTAGGTCTGAATTGTTTCCGGAAACCACTCGTCCTGCAGACAAATTCCTTCTTCTCTCTCTTTCCGCAGGTTTCCCGCCCATTTCTCGAGCCCCTGATCAAAGTTTTCCGCCCCGAGAAACATCTGCCTGAGCTCCCGGCAGGTCTCCAACTTCCACGCCCCAATATCCTGGTCGAATGCGAGCGCACCACTAAACATCTTTTGCATGCTAACAACCTTCCGCACGTCCCACTTCGACAGCGACTGGTTGAACTGGTAGCAGCCTTCGAACATGCTGTCCATGTACTCCACGCCGCTCGTGTCCCACTCGTTCAGCTGCTGATTGAAAGTCTGACAGCACAGGAACATCGCGGACATGTTTTTCCCCCGGCCAGACACATTCCATCCGGAGATGTCCGCATTGAAGCTGCGCAAGTTATTTTGCGCCGCAGCATGATCGTGGCTATAGTACTTGTGCGCCGCAGCATGATCGTGGCTATAGTGGGTTGCATCCGTATTACGGGTTACGTAACCCCACCCCCCCCCGTAGCTCATCTCCCGGCATCGCGCAGTACAAAATAAACCGGAGTAATCCTGAATCGCGGACACGTCCCAGACCCGAATCGGTCCGTATTCGAGTTCGACCGCTTGTAAACGCGCCGCTCGCACTTGCACATCCAAGGGCACGTACCGTGCTGGTTCTCGGTAGTAGAAATTACCGTCGTAATGGATGTCATCGTCGGTAACAAGTTCATCCGCGAAGCACAACTCGATCACGGCCCGAAGCTCCTCCTTGTCCTCGAAAGCTTTCCACGTGCGGACCAAGTAAGAAAGGGTTATTGTTTGTACTACTATTGGAGAAGCAGGATCATGCACAGCAGGGGGCAGGTCGTTAGAGACTGGCATAAGTGCTACCGCACCAGCGTCCATGAGCGCGCCGTAGAGGAGTTCGGTTCCCCCCGCGTCGAGTGTAACTTGCTGATGTTCATGTCGTGCTGTAGAAGTTTCCTCATCTTCATCTTCACCCTCTACAACTTCATCGACAGCAGGTTGCTTGTCAAAGAGCAAGACAATATGCTCGACGTGGTAGCGCGGCCGCCTCCCACTTTCCGTCTGCTGTGTAATATCGCCCCCACCACCACCCACTAACGTCGCCTCTTGAGCTGCAGCTACCTCTTGCGCGGTCAGGATTTTGGCGATCATTCGTTTGACTTCGCGGATGGTCGTGCTTCCTTTTTTCCAGAGTGTGTCTGCAGGAAAGCCTTCTAATTCGTCGCCCGAGAGCGCATTTCGCATGGAGAGCTGAAAGAGATTTTGGGCTTTAATATTATCGCGACGATCTCGGTCTCGGAAATGAAGCTCAGCCGGCGCGCCGCGTCGTCCACCCCTGCCCATTTTGTTCGGCACGATGTTCTTGCAGCTCCGAATGTAACTGGTGGCCGTTATTCGAGTGTCTACCCGATGTGTATTGCTTTGACAAAGACCAATTTGTTTACAGTAAGCCGCGCGGGAAAGGAAGCACACTTTTTTTTTGGTGATAAATCATGCGGACGAAATCCAAATGAGATTTACGGTGTCTACCCGATGTGTAAAGACCAATTTGTTTACAGTAAGCCGCGCGGGAAAGGAAGCGCACTTTTTTTTTAGTGATAAATCATGCGGACGAAATCCAAATGAGATTTACGCGGGGGAGGTGGAAGGGGGGGTCGTCGGGCAGCCTGAGCGCCAAAGCCAATAGTGCATGTTTCACTACAGTCAGGTGACACAGTTCATGATGAAGTTGAGCTGTGCTGACTTCAGCAGCTGCATGACAGCGACAACCACAATGAATCGGACAACGTCTTGCCTAACTTGCCAATGCACGCTGAGATGGGACCGATTTTTCTTTCGAATTCGATCGTGAGGACACAAAGTGACAGTAGCAGCAATGCTCAGATATCTTGAATCTCGAAAAACACGGGTTCACGTCATCCAAAATGTTAGTAAAATGAAAACTGAGCGCACGTAATTCGAACAGCAACAGTGTCGGTGTCGTATCTTGCAACAATGATCCGGCCCGTCAATCGGTTTTCGTATTTCTTTCACCGACTATCATCTTCCTGACGAGACACAATTTCGATTTCTGTCCTACTTACCACCAGCAGAGCCAGTAAAAAGCCGGACGCTTCCTCGTACATGCCCAGACGCCTTGCGGGGAGCTGACGCGGCAGAAGTGGAGTTTGTTCCGAAAAAATCGTCGTCCATTGTATTCTATTAATTTGCCGATGCTTTTTAGAAGAAAGCTATGAAGCTCTTTGCGTGACTGCTACAAGCTTTGCTTTCTGATGTTTTTTGATGATCCAACGCTCCATCGCTCTTCGTCTGCTGCGAGGACCAATCGTGATTTATTATTTATTATCACAGAGTCAGAGCAGGAGCACGTCCTCCAAACTCCAAGTTCACGAGCCACAACTGCACCACTTATTTTTACTTAAGAACTCGCGCCCGCGCATGCGTCATTACAAGTTGAACACTAGGTCAAGGCGTTCCCGTTCTCAATGCCAATTTGTTGCTTCGGATTCCCCGCCTCTCGAACTTCTAAATTTCGAAGTTTCACTGCCGTCTCGTCCGCCAAATGATGGCGTGCATGCGTTTGAGTTCTTGTTCTTTTCACCTTCGCGGTCCGTCTCCGCGTTCGCCATCAACTACTAAGAATGGTTGTCTGCAGTGGTAGCAGCTGCAGATCGGATGACTCGGTCTTGGAAAGATTCCTTCGAAGGTGGAATCTTTCCAAGACCGAGAAGCATCTGCTTGAACTCGCGGTCCTTGGAGCCGGATTTTGTCCCCCGTCAGCCTTGGCCCGCTTCTTCTGGTGTTTTGTTGCGCTTGCGTCCGTCTAAACTTTATCTCTTTTCTAAGTACACTTCTTCGGATCTTTTCCTGTGGGTGCTACAATAGGCTCAACTACAAGAAGGAAGAGGGTGCACCATCCCCAACCTTGAGCCAAAATGGCTACGGTCTTGGAAAGACTCCTCCGTACGCCTCGACGCTCCAATGAAACTTCCGTGCCCCTCGCAACATCTGGTAGGTATGAATTGTGTCCGGAAACCACGCGTCGTCCTGCAGACGAATTCTTTCTTTTCTCTCGTTCCGAAGGTATCGCGCCCATTTTTCGAGCCCCTGATCAAACTTTTCCGCCCCGAGAAACATCTGCGAGAACAAGCGGCAGGTCTCCAACTTCCACGGCCCAATATCCTGGTTGAATGCGCGCGCATCACTAAACATCTTTTGCATGCTAACAACCTTCCGCACGTCCCACTTCGACAGCGGCTGGTTGAAATGGTAGCAGCCTTCGAACATGCTGCTCGTGCAGTCTACGCCGCTCATGTCCTATGAAGAGACCAGATGGCAAGTAGGGAACTGGTAAGTGCTGATACTGTGTGATGGGTCCCCACTTGGGTGGCGGATTTTCTTAGGTGGCGAGTGCGTCACGGCGCTCTGAACCGCCCGGCGCGCAGCGCCGGGCGGTTTCAGAGATGCCCCATTGTGGGGGTAGGGGGTGGCGTCGGGAGAGGACACCGATAGGGAGGCAGAGGGATGCAGCGGTGGCGGAAAGCTGCTGACAGACTACGTTGGCGATAGGGCCTGGAAGCAGGGCAAAGAGGGCGCCTAGGGTTGCGATTGGCTATGTCGGCTATAGGGTGCAAAAGCGCCAAACCCGCCGACTGCGACAAGGCGGCTTTCCTCCAGCTGCTGGCCTCTTTTCGGAACAACCAAGGGGGACCCCGAAGAGCCCCCCAAAAAAATCACTTACCACTTGCCCACTTGCCATCTGGTCCCGTCATATGTCCCACTCGTTCAACGGCTGATTGAAATCCTGACAACGCAGGAACATCGAGTGCATGTCTTTGTGCCGGCCAGACACATTCCATCCGGAAATGTCCGCATTGAAGCGGCGCAATCGCTGTTCTTGTCCGCCGCCCGCCGCAGTATAAAATAAACAGGAGTAATCCTGAATCGCAGACACGTCCCAGACCCGAATCGGCCCGTATTCGAGTTCGACCACTTGTAAACGCTCCGCTTGCACATCCGCGGGCACATCATCTGCGAAGCACTTCTCGATCACGGCCCGAAGCTCCTCCTTGTCCTCAAAAGCTTTCCACGTGCGGACCAAGTAAGAAAGGGTTATTGTTTGTACTATTGGAGATGCAGGATCTTCATGCACAGCAGGGGGCAGGTCGTTAGAGACTGGCATAACTGCTACCGCACTAGCGTCCATGAGCGCGCCGTAGAGGAGTTCGGTTCCCCCCGCGTCGAGTGTAACTTGCTGATGTTCATGTCGTGCTGTAGAAGTTTCCTCATCTTCATCTTCACCCTCTACAACTTCATCGACAGCAGGTTGCTTGTCAAAGAGCAAGACAATATGCTCGACGTGGTAGCGCGGCCGCCTCCCACTTGTTTCCGTCTCTGTGACATCGCCCCCACCAGCACCTACGCACGCCTCTTGAGCTGCAGCTACCTCTTGCGCGGTCAGGACTTTGGCGATCATTCGTTTGACTTCGCGGATGGTCGTGCTTCCTTTTTTCCAGAGTGTGTCTGCAGGAAAGCCTTCTAATTCCTCGCCCGAAAGCGCATTTCGCATGGAGAGCTGAAAGTGATTTTTCTCTATACGACGCCACCGCTGGATATGGATTTCCCCATAACGCCACAGCTGGATTGAATCATCGCGACCACGACGATCACGATCATGAAGCCCAGCCGGAGCGCCGCCGCGACGTCGTCCCTTGCGCCTGCCCATTTTGTTCGGCACGATGTTCTCGCAGCTCCGAATGTATTTGGCCGTTATTCGAGTGTCTACCCGATGTGTATTTCTTTGACAAGTTTATTGTTTTTTTACAGTAAGAAGTGCGAGAAAGGAAGCGTACTTTTTTTTAGTCGTGATATAATCATGCGTGCGAAAGCGAAATCCAAATGAGATTTACGCAGGGGTGAAAGGAGGGGTCGTCGGGCAGCCTGAGCGCCAATCGAAAACCTATCAGCCAATTTTTCTGACCTTTCATGATGGGGAGCTGTGCTCACTTCAGCAGCTGCATGACAGCGACAATGAATCGAACGAACATCTTGCCCAATTTGCCAATGCACGCTGAGATGGGACCGATTTTTCTTTCGAATTCGATCGACGTGAGGACACAAAGTGACAGTAGCAGCAATGATCAGATATCTTGAATCTCGAAAAACACGGTTTCACGTCATCCAAAGAAAATGTATAGTAAAATGAAAACTGAGCGCACGTAATTCGAACAGCAACAGTGTCGGTGTCGTATCTTGCAACAATGACCCGGCCCGTCAATCGGTTTTCGTATTTCTTTCACCGACTATCATTTTCCTGACGAGACACAATTTCGATTCCTGTCCTACTTACCACCAGCAGAGCCAGTTGTAAAAAGCCGGATGCTTCCTCGTACATGCTTATAATCCGTATCCGATAATTCACAATGACATCAGCCTACTTCACTTAGATTTTTTCTGTTTCTCTTTATGCCTTTCATCTGTCGGCGACTTCCTTCGCTTTCCTTCGTAGAGGCCCAATTCTTCCGCCTGCAGAACCTTGTGGAGCCGCTTTCTCAGCTTTGCCGCGCTCCGCGCGTTCTCGGTGTACGTCGTCTCCCCCCGAAACAACTCCCGAATCGACCTCTGCACTTGGTTCTTCAGCTCCGCGAGCTCTGCGCCGAACGCGGTTTCGCTCGGTCGTTCTCGTTTGTTTTTTTTCTCAAGCTCAACACGATATTGTTCCTCTTCTTTTCCGATCTCTGTCAGCAAGTCCGCGAGCTCTTGGTGCAGCTTTTTGTACTTGTCCGAGGCATGCAGTCTAGAATCCAACTCCGCGACCGGGTCGGTCAGAAACGCGTGCGCGTCGTTCGCCAAAATGATGTCCGCGTCCGTCGCGGGGCGGCGCTTGGGGGTTTTACTGCTCGCGTGGTACTGTCCGTCCCGGACCGCGTCGGTGAAAACGTGCGTGCGTTTGATCAGCCTGTCCGTCTCAGACAAATGGATGGACTTCAGAATCCGTCCGTCGTTGATGTTGATGTCCTGCTCCACCGCGGCGCCGTTGTGGTCTTTGGCTGCCAGGGCGAGACCGCCGGACTTATTCATCTTCATGCTTTGAAAGGAGCCTCCTTTCTCTTTTTCCCCGTTTCTTGCCGTGGGTTCGGCCGCCACCAGGTCGCGGAGGCTCAAAACCGCCTTCGGCTTGAACGAGCCTTCCACTTTGGTGCTCTGAATGGCGCTCGCGAGACCGAGAACGGGTGCCGACTGCGGCTGCACTCCGGACCCACGCCCGGACCGTGGCGACCCAATGATCTTCGCTTTCTCGTCGTCGCCGCTGCTGCTGTCTTTCTCGCCCCAATTCCCGAACAGGCCGTCTTGCGGATGGACGCGAGTTGCACCTCCCACCGCGACAACCCCCCTCGGCGACGCAGGCGGCGTCGCAACTTTATTTCCCTTCGTGAATGCGTTGATGCCGCCTCCCCGCGGCGAGGAAATCATGCCAGCAGGTCGTCGCGAAGGAGTGCTCGGGGCGATGATGTTCGTAGCGGGGGCATCGTTTAGCTTTGACGTACTGACAGAACTCGTTGTGCTTGCAGGCGGCTGGTGCTGAGCGGCGGAAGCCGGCGCTGCGGTGGTGCTGAAACTATGCTGGGCGGCTCCTGCACCTGCACTACTTCCAATACCCGTTGAGGATAAGGATAACCCCCCCACAACTCCGTAAGGGAATGCGTTTCTCGGGCTCCGCCCTGTGATGAACGCATCGGCATTCGAGGCAGGGGGGCGAATCATAGCTTCGTCGTCGTGTCGGACCCCCGACATAGGGGGGGATAATCGGGAGTGAGATTGAGATCGCGTCGAACTACGTGGCTTACTGCTTTTCGGCTCCGTGGATCGCGGCTCCGTGCTATCTTCACGACGATCTTGACCTCCGCGCTTCTCCTTCCTTTTCGATTTCTTTTCCACCCGTTCCCCTGATCGGTGGTCGTGATCCTTTTCGATTTCGTCCTTACTTATTGTGCTCTTACTTGCTTTTGAGGCCTTCTGCTTTTTCAATTTCTTGTCTTTATCCACCTTATCGTCCACTCTTTTGACAACCAAATTTGGCGCCGGGTCGACTTCTTCCTCGTCGCGTTGTTGACTTTGATGTAGTTTGTCCCAGGACCGCTCTCTTTTCATCTTCGCTTCATGATGCTGTTGCACCGTGGTTTCGATCCCCTTGATGGAACTCAGCACGTGCACAGGCGGCAAGTCGCTCTCCAGAGTGGCGCTTGCCTCCCGGTTTCCAACGTCATTTACCACCGCCACGGTTTGAAAGTACTGTTTTCTGTCCGCGTCGACGAGCTCTCGCGACTGCACGTCCTTCACGATGGCCCACTGTTTTTGCTGCGCCGCGAGGTAAGAGGCGTTGTAGTTCGTCGCCGGGGGGAGCGGCGCCGGGATCATTGAGGAAGCGTTAGATGCGGTGAGAGCATCGTTGTTCTCGTCGTTGTTCTGCTCTTCAGGGTTTTCTTGGTCATTGTCAACATCAGCGGCCGGCTGCTCTCCCGAATACTCACTTTTGTCTCCGTGGGCACCAGCAATGCTTTTCAGCAGCCCGTGGTCACCTGCCGTCATACTTCTGAGCTGTTCTCCGTCAGACACCAAGAACCCAGATTCCGGGTTGTCAGAAAGCAAAGAAGACATCGATTTGAAGGTGGACTTCGATTTTAAGGTCGACTTGTTCCCCTCCAGTAGGTCCTGGCTCAACATCTTCGACAGCGATTTGTCGGACTTAATACTTAGACTCTCGCTCGTCCCAAACATTTCCTGCCACAAGACATTCCCGGACTGGTTTGCGTTTGACGCGGGTGCAAGGAGTCCGAGCATGGAACCGCCACTCCCAGCAGACACCTTGTAAACAGAGGCCATGGAGGGCTGCGTTTTCATGGTCGTTGCGCTCGGGGGACGGATGATGGTTTCGTCGTTGTCGTTGTTTTCCGCCGTGTTCCTCCCCAAGACGAAAGCAGTTTGATCCTTGCTGCCTCGGCCTTCCTGAGCACTCCCTCTAGAAGTCCCGCTCGCGGAAATTTCTTCAATACTGGAAGCGATGTTTCCGTAGAGTGATTTCGTCGCCGCGGAGCCACGACTGCTCGATGGAAGATTGGAGGCGGGTGCCGACGAGCTGCTGTGTGCGAGCTCCGTCTGTAGATTAAAGCCGCTGCTGTCGGCAGAGGCCAGGGCATTTTGAGACGACGCCGAAATGGAGCTTCTGCGAGCCGGCCCCTGATCGGAAGATAAAGATTTGCTGCTCTTGGTCCGGCGGCTTTCGCCGCTGCTGACGCTGCTCCTTGGCCTAATGGTGACGGTCGTGGTCGTCGTTAGGTCGCCCTGCTCCTGTACGTGACCGGTCGGCGGATGAGGCGGTTCTGGCACAGCTATCGTCCCCGACTGGCTTCTATTAAACCCTGTGCTTTCTTCACTCCCCCGCGACGACCCCGGTGGAGCTGCAATCGCGGCAGACGCCCTTGCGGAGAGGCTTTGGCCGCCCCCGCCCGAGGAAAGCCGATCCATTACCTCGTCGCTGCCACGGAATCCAGCGGGAGCGTCGGCGGCAGACGCTCTTATCATGTACATGTTGCTTAGTGTTAGTTGTCCCCCGTCCGTGCTCGTTCTACTTCCCGCAGTCCCCTGCCCCTGACTCGTCCGATCGGCAAATTGCCGGGAGGTGGTCGAGGAGAGCTGCTCCGGCGTCGAAGTAGCTTTCCACTCCAGGAACTTATGGACCACGGCGCGGTCATCGTCTTGATCCGAAATTTTCATCTCACTGTCAGTCCCCCCAGCACCATTCGATCGAAAACTAGACAAAGACTTGGCCAGCTCCAGCACGTCGCGCTTGTTCAGGGTCGCAAAAGAAGAACCTCCGACGGCACTTCGATTAACAGCTGTATCCCGGTGGTCGTCTAGTTGCGTTGCTTCTGAGTTGAGGAGCTGCGCGACCGTGTTGCCGCGAGAGAGTGGAAGTCCCGACGCGGGATTCAACATCTGCGACATCATGGGCTCGTAAAAGAAACTCTTGTTCGTTTGCGCCGAGTCGAGCCGATGGAGCTGGACGTTTTCTCTCAGCGGGAGCTTCTCGTGGCGAGCCGCGTTGTCAGACGAGGAGGACCCCGACCCGGAAGAAGAAGAACTAGTCTCCGATCCTGAAGATTCAGCCGTCCCTCTACGGTGGCTGTGATCCTGTAGCTGTGGTCCACTGGCACTGGTGGGAGAACGAGAAGAACTGGGGCGCCTTTTTTCTTGTTGCGCATCTTCGTCCGTCTGCTCTTGCTGCATGTTAGGTAAAAATGCCACCTCCTCCAAAAGAACTACAGCCCCCTCCGCGGCACTTTCTTGTGTCTCGCTCGCCACCTCGCTTTCTTCTTCAAGTTCTTTACTGGTAGTTTCGCTGGGAGGCGTGTCTGGTTTCCGACTGGAGGCGCGGGCCCACGCTTCGGGCTCGCCATCCGAAGCGTCCGTCTCGGACGAGTCCTCACTCTCCTCGGCCTGGTGTTCTTGTTTGGGGGGCCGCGGCGGTCGGTCGGGCACTTTCGACAGCTCCGTCAGGATCTTTCGCGCCGCGTTGGCTGTGTTGGCGCCAATCCGAGGAGCAGGCGAATCTTCTACTTCGGGCTGCTCTTGTTGTTCCTCTCGCTGCGAAGCTTCGGCGGCGGAGGCTCTGGCGGTCTTGTGCTTGTCCGTTTTATTTGGCCGCGGCGCGGGGGCGGGGATCTCCATCAATTCCTCTCGCTCTTCCTCGTCCTCCGTTGATTCCTCGTCCTCCGACGTTGACTCTTCTTCATTCGATAAGTCCGTTACAACGTCCGCTCCTGCCCCCGCTGCAACTACCTCTCCCTGTACCGACTCCGTGCGAACTGGTTCGCTGTTGGTTGTTTCGGCTGCGCTTTCTTCCTCTTCTTCTTCTTCCTCTTTGCTATACTCGCTCTGAGCCTCATCGTCTGACCCTGCAGCCATCGGCTCCGCCATCTTGCTCTGCTCCTCGCCGGAACCCTCCCGCTGAAGCAGAGCCTTGCGCTTGCCTTTTACTGTAATATCTGTAAGAGCATCAGCATCTTGTTCCAAGGAAAAGCTCGCAGTGGGCTCTGCGCGGCGTACGGCGAGCTTTTTTCGTGGAGCGACGTTAAGTGTGTAGTTGCCCATCTTGCTGTAGGAGAAGTTTCCGCTCGCGCGCGCACTCGCGTCCGTGATGGTGATGAAAGCCGATTCCATATCTTCATGTTCCACTTCCACGGCCTCTTCTACAACTTCCTCTGCGTCAGCCTTTGCCGCAGTAGACGCAAGCTTCATCTTCTTCGGTAGGGCTGCGTAGATGCTCGCCATGTCCGTTTTGTTTCCGACCAGCGTTTGGAACAAAATGTCGGATTTTTTGCGCTTGGTCGGTGGCGAAATCGTTTTTTCGGCGTCCTCGTTCATCGGTGGTTTTGGTTCGCCTCCAACAGGTCGGCGTGCGCGTGTGGGTAATGAGTCAAAGATGCTCGCCATATCCGTCTTCTGTGACAGCGTGTGGAACAGGACGTCGGAAGCGCGCGGCTTTGCGCCTTCAGCGACCATGTTGGGTGACGTAATTGAGTGAACAAACTCCGTATCGCTATCGCTAGTATCTGCTCCGTCGCGCTGATCGGAAGATGACGTCACCCCACCAAGCATCACCGTGCCTTTTTGCGCTCGGTGATGCTTGGAGGGGTGCTCTACTCCTTCCTGCGCTTTATCATCATCTGAAGCTGATGATCCTGCAGCAGATGACGAAGTAGACATCGAGATGCCAGAGGAATCGGCTTCACCTTCATCATCATCTGCTGCTTCTCCTTCCGCCATTATCAAACTCTTATGGTCGTGGCCGATTTTCACCGCCACCACGGAATTCCAGAAGCTGCCTCTTTGCACCGCCTCCGACAGGAGGACGACCTTTCGCGCCAGCGTCTCTACTCCCCTCTTCATCCGCTCGCCCTCTTCATCCGCTGAAGCTCTTTTTACAGGATGTTTTTTCCTCAGCAGCCACTGCACGATTTCCGTCTCGCCGCCCGATTGTTCTTGTTCCTCGAACAAATCATAATTATCGTCCCGGAGGTAAAAATTCTCGGCACATATCACCTGCGCAATCGTCCTCGCGTCAGAAGATCCTGGACAACTTGTTCTTTCACCTGAGCGGCCGGCCACCGGAAACGGAATAAAAGCCGCCCGCAGCACCCAGAAGAGGACTTCGACTGGGCGCGCGTCGGCGAAGTGGCTTCCGCTTCGCACGATGGACACCGCATCGCACGCCATGCGAAATCGTTCTGTTGCTGTCACTTCCACCTGCAGCTCGCGGTCGTGCTCGTCGATCAAGAAGGGATTCCTCCCCTGAAACAGCCGACACAAAACTGAGAAAATCGTCGGCCGCTTCTCGGGGTAGCCGCGGAGGCGGTAGCGAAGGGCGAGGATGAGCGAATGCTCGAGGTCGTCGGCGTCGGCGGTCTCCTCGGAGATTGTCTGCTTGGAAACCGACGCCCCGACGTAAGAAGTTACGTCCGCCCACAGGTCGGAGACGAGCGCTGAAATGATCTCGTCGTCCTCGGAAGCCATTTTGTGAAGTTTAGCTCGTAAAAATCCTTTCCTACTAGAGAAACTTCTTAGTGTGAGTACCCGGCTCAACTTATAGACAGAGAAGCGAGTGTCCGAGAATCATGTTGACCACAGCCACGACTGTTTCACCAGTACCTACTACACCTACGCTCGCGGGGAAAGCTTTGATAGGCTTAACTCAATTTCAAACTACTACTGCAGGGGCACAGAATTCGGTCAAAGGCATCAGAAACTGCACGAAAGAAAAAGAGTGACGAACTAGAAAGAAGAGGCTATAACCACAACGCACGACCACGACGTACAAACATGGAACGCGAAACCGAAACTCGCATATAGGAAGGACCGAGCAGGATGGGAAGAAGTGCCAAGGCAAACCGACGCAGCGCGACTGCTAAAAAAACTTTTTTTCGCGAATAGCAGACATCGACATGCTCGCAGTACAGCACCACCTACACCTGGATGGAGCTGTACTGCAAGCATGTCCTCTGCGATGGAGTGAGCCAGAGTGACCACGATGACCGACGGATTGTGATCAACAAATCTTCACGAGGAAAGTGAAAGGCTCATGTAAGTACGTCGACCATGACCATGGGGATGAGCAGTATAACGTCGCGTCTTTACTGGCGTGTCCTCTGACTGACAAGCTTTCATCAACTTAGGTTTCGACGAAAAAGCAATCGCGACCGAAAAATTCATCGGCTCAATAAAGGACACGACTGGTGCAAAAGCACTTCACTGCCACCCTTGACAGTGTTCGCCCCTGTAAATAGGACAATTCTCGCGAAGATGAAGGAGCCTACCACTGCGCATAATCGTGCTGTGCCTGTGCGTCCAAGTCAGACCAGGCGAACGTGCGTTCTTTCTCTCACGTAGGAGCAGACTCACTAGTTGTGGATTTACTTAAATTCATTCACTCATTCATTGGTTTTTCCGAACAGGGAATAATTCAAGTACGTCAAGCGCAAGAGCAAGTTCAAGAGATGTATCACCGCCCCGATTCTACTTCTGACGTGGGACGAGCGGAACGAACCTAGATGAAAGACCCTGGAACCTCTGATGTTGATGTGACCGCTGTAACGAGCCGCTGACTTAAGTGAAAATGAATACTCAGGGAAGAGTTCAGGATTGAAGACGAGTGTTCGTTCCGCAGCGTAAGTCATTGATCCACAACTACAACTCTTCACACCCACGTAAATAATAATTCACAAGTACGTCAAGCTCAAGCGCAAGTTCAAGAGATAGTATTAATAGTGCTCATTGAGAATAGGATAGAACCACACCCAAAATGTTGATGTTGAAAAGAAAAACGCACTACCAGCCTCATTTGCCCTTCTTGCCCTTGCCTTTCATCCCGGGTCCCGGATAACCATAATTCCCTTCCATTCCTCCATGCATCCCGTGGTGGTCCTCCAGCGCGTTGTGGGTGTCCAAAGTGTTGCTCAAGGCGCAGACATACACAATCCCCATAAAAACCAACACGACCCCCACCACAGCGATCACGATG